>JAMQGT020007998.1:0-19814 GCA_024447675.2 Pterophyllum scalare
TGGTTTGGAGCCTGCAGCAGGATGACTAGAATCAGGCCAAAGAGCAGGATCTTAGCAGGATGCTGAGGTAGACAGTTGTGCTAATCCTGCTGGCTGAGCGGGAAAGCGGAATGGACTTATGTGTAAACTTGAAAATTGCAAGTGGATACCCGACAAGGGAGGAAGGAAATCCCACTGAGCTTATGCAGCTTTTAGAATGCCTGTTATCCTTGAATTTAATATGAACGAAGGTGGACACATGTTGCCTTTGTGAGAGAGTAAGAAATATTGCTTTCTTTATACATCTTCAGGAAAAATGCACATATGCTTTGGAAAGCCTTTTGTGTGCTTGCTAGCCACAACAACTGAGATTCAAGGGGTGAATTTTAAAACACTGAACGGGGGGACGAGCATAAACCCTGCAGTCTTTGGTTGTGTAAGTGATATCACCATTAGCTTTTGTTGGTAACATGAAATCAAAAGGCCCTCTTTACAAAATATGATGTTAAAATTACTCATGATTGAATGTTTAATGACTAGATCACAGGCATCAGGCACACTGGGTAGAGTTGTATGCAAAAGTTTGCAAACTTTTGAAGAAGCAACCACACATTCAAAAAAAAAAGAAAGAAAAAAATCTAATGTTGGTGCCCTGTTATTTTTAGGCTGTGCAGGCTGTTTGACAGCTCCTTTGGATCATTGTCTTGTCGTTGAAGTAAGTCTCTTTTCACATTTCATTTTCATGACTGACTGCATGACAATTTCCTCAGGATTTTTGTTGAATCCATTCATGCTTCTATTTGTGCAAGATTCCCTGTGCCACTGACTCCACTGCATGATATTTCCAGCTCAATGCTTGACTTAATAGCTTGCAAAGTGTTTTTTTTTTCCTTTTTTTTTTTTTTACATCAAATGCTGTTCCAGTTTTTTCCCCTCCCAACAAATCTTTAATGATTGTGGCCAGAAAGCTCTACGTAAAATTCATGTGTCCATGGAACTTGTTTTAAATAAGATTGAGTAACTCAGATGTTGACTTGCCACAGTGAGGTTGCATAACACTTCCACATGAGCGCCGCTTGTGCAAGCAAAACCATTATGTGTCATCTAATACTACCTGCAGCTCCTTAATGACATTTTGGACAGAAAGCTGAAAGTGTTGATACCTTTTTAAAGGTTTACGCTGCTTTGGAGACATGAGTTACACAGCTGTCAGATCTTGAGTCACTTGCTTAGAAGATCGTGTGGTCGTTGAGCATCAAGAGTCAGAAATTGCTTAAAGCCCAATGAGTCAAAGAGGATCTTCAAGATTTTATTTGTTTTTCTCACATGCTAATATTTTCCACCCTTTTTCTTACACAACTCCTGTTCAGGGTTCAGGGATTTTAAAAAGTGTGTCCCTTTATGTCTTATGTGTAGAGAAATAAAGCCAAACCCTTTGTTTTTTTGGTTGAGCAGTGGGGAAAATTGGGGATTCGAAACTGGATGTAGGAAGTGTAGAGATTGTGTTGCTGTCTGTCTTTCTGTGCTCCCTGTGGTTGATGGCTACACCTGTCCATCACCTGACCCTCCTTTCACCTTTGAGAAAACTGATGATAGATGGTTTAAGACATGAAAATTAGATCTGACAGCTGCATCTGATATAGGGCTACTTTTTTGTTTTTTGTTTGGTGAAAACAGCAGGATAGATCCACGTTTTCGTGTTGTTTACATAAATTCTGACCCTACCATCTGAATGTCTCAGCAAAAATTGAGACTTCGCAAACTAGGCAACATTTTCCAATCTTCTGTTGTTCAATTTTGGTGACCCTGTGCGAACTATTCCTTCAATTTCCTGTTCTTAACTGACACAAGTGGCACCGGTGTAGTCTTATGCTGCTGTAGCCCATATGCTTCTTTGTCTTGCACATCTGGAGATGCTCTTCTGCATCCATTGGTTGTAATGAGTGGTTATTTGAGTTATTGTTGCCTTCCTGTCAGCTCGAAGCAGTCTGGCCATTCTCCTCTCATTTCTGGCATCAACAGGGTATTTCCACCCAGATATCTGCTGCTCAGTGTTTCCGACCATTCTCTGTAAACCCTACAGACGGTTTGTGGGAAAATCCTAGTAGATCAGCAGTTTCTGAAATACTCAGACAAGCCCATCTGGCATCATTAACCACACCATGTTCAAAGTCCCTTAAATCACCTTTCATCCCCATTCTGATGCTCACATTGAACCTAAATGCACTGAGTTGCTGCCATATGATTGGCTGATTAGATATTCGAAATAAGGAGCAGTTGGACAGATGTTCTTAACAAAGCGTCTGATGAGTATTTTAGGATAATTTCTCATCTGAAAAAAACAAAAACAAACTTCATTTTCCAATTTTTTTTGATGAAAAATCATTTATATCATCGCACAATCTCCTCCTTTTGCCTTCTGGCTCCCTAATGGTTATTAACCTGGCGCACGGTGCCCAAAGTGATGCTGTACAGCAGCAGACTGCCACTCACACAAATTTTGTTAGTCTCAAAGAAGACACATTAAGCAAAAACTAATTGTGAAGTTCGACTGAGTTGGAATGACCCATTTTTATTGTGGGCAGATGAGATACATGGGTGTAAATATCAACAAAGGATGTTAATGGTTGACATCTGTACATTACATTCTAACAAAGAAAGTGATGGTCTCGCAGTCAATTTAAAGCACGCTTCAGGTAATTCAACTGTGACAGGCTCTGAGTGCGATCATATTATTCGTTCATCTGTGTAAAGACAGTTCATAGAAAATATAAAGCAACCCATGACTAAAGTTTAATTGGTTAACACTTTAAATCACACCTCTATCTATGTCTACTGAATTGTAATACAGCCATACAATACAAGTATACAAGGTTATTTTGTGGTTAATAGAGAAAAATACAACTGAGGAAGGTGTGAAAATGCAAAGATACAGCTGTTTTTTTTTGTTTTGTTTTTTTTAATTCTTATACATGTGAAAGAGGTCAAACAAGTCTGAGGCCTTTTCTTTTGTATCGATAGGCATGATCTCTTAATGCAGGAGAAAAAAAAAAACACAATTATACTTAACACAGCCTGAGTCAGGTGTACAATATGCACACTTGAGGGAAATAAAAGCAATGCGACAAAAATAAAAATACTAATAGCCCACTGCTTCTCTGATCACTCTGGTAAAAATAAGTCTCTGATGTTTGTCCATGGGTTCCATCTCCTGGCAGCCGAGTGCCACTGGAGAAACAACAGGACTGTGCTGGCTGGGGCTTTAGGGAACAGCCACTGCGTTCCTCATCCAATATGACAGCAGAAGAAGAAGAAAGGGGGCTCAGGAAAACCAGCTGAATTTCAGTGTTCTAAGTCATTTAATCTGTCAGATTTTTAATATAAATCAATAAGTCTCGAGCTTCTCATTCCATCTTCAAAAGAGGTCTCACATGTGCCGCTAGAATTTGCTCTTTTTTTTCTCCACCCGTCTTTGTGACTCGACACTGACGGATACGTTCTCATTGGTTATTTTTGGCTTTGGCGTGTGTGAGAATGTGAGACTTTAGATTGGTTGACTGGGCGAATTTCTTATTGCAGCCGTCAAAAGGGCAGACGTAGGGCCGGTCTCCAGTGTGGATCCGCACGTGCGTGCGCAGGTTGAAGTCCAGAGAAAACCTTTTCCCGCAGCCTTCGAATGTGCACTGAGGAAGGGAAGAGGGAGGCAGAGGAGTGAGGCTTCACGATGATCAAAAAGTGTGACACATCTGACTTTAAAACGAGCAACAAAAATATCTAATTTCAATTAAAATATGTTTATACAGAATCACTTGTTAAAATGGATCAAGTAGAAATAGAGTGAAAAGACAGCCGGTCTCATTGACCCACCAAACATAAACTTTCACAAACATTTGGCTGCCGAGTCTCATCAGGGAGAAATTACTTAGCCCATTTTCCTCAACTTCAATTAAGCAGCAGCAAGTTTATAAGCTTTGTATGAAAAATCTGTATGTGTGTGTGGTGGGAGTATGACATCAGTCCAAATACCAACCTGGAAGGGTTTCTCCCCTGTGTGAACAAGTTGGTGGCGTTTGAGCTTGGAGCTCTCAACGAAAGCCTTGCCGCACTCTGCGCAGACGTGCACACGGGGTCCGTGAGTGTGGAGATGCTTCCTCATGGCTGAGTTATCCCTGAACATCTTTGTGCAGCCCTGAAGGAGAACAGAAATACAGCAAAGAGTCAGCAAATAATGTTAAGGTTCTTTGCAGCAAGGTCCAGGTTTGGTTTCCTCGCTTGCAAATTTGAGTGTAAAGGGTGCTCAGCATTTTCTACGCAGGTTTAAATCGTAAAACAGAGTGGAGCTGACTATTCTCTTCTGAAGTGATAATGTACTCTCAAAAGCCTCACACTCAAAGAGCAAGGAGCTCACAGAGCAAACAAAACCCATTTACATTAGCTAACTAGATAAGGCCTGATTGTTCTAGTGCATACATAAAAATCAATACAACCAAGTGCTTTTAAATAACCTTCAGTGGAATTTCCAATTACACAGAAAGCAGTAATGTACAAGACTTTTAAACCCATCAGGAGCTATGAGCTCAATTCAGCCAAAACAGTGACAAGGAGGGACGACATCAACAGACTCACTTTATGAGGGCAAGCTATCGTCCGGGGGGCATCGTCCTCTTTGACTTTCCTGGGCTTCATTCTGTAAATTTAAAAAAAGAAAAAAAGAAATGTGCAGCTTTAGCTCCTGTGGTATCTACAGGTTCAGATTTCTGTTTAATGTTAATTAATAATCTACCTGTTACAGCAGATTATTGATTAACTTGACACCTAAAGGGCAATTAAACACATAAAAAAAGACACATATAATGAAAACAGCAATAATAGGTAATCATCTAGTATCTACATACATATAAACACTGCAACCTTTAAAGTAAAATACAACTAGTACGATCTGTGTCAACTCCTGTGAGCACTAACTATGAGTCCTGTTCCACAGCTGAGTAAAATCCCGTCTGTCTCACTGTGACTCGACCTAACAACCCAGGTTTAGGTGAATATTAGGTATGCAGAATTGGGAAAAAAAGCACTAAACTACAAAATTGGTAAAATAATTTCATGAAATAATAAGAAATCTGTCCCAAAAGTCACACAATATCATTACTTTACATCACATCATTCTGTGGTCAAACAAGACCTGCCGTCCACTACAGGTGACAGAAAATTAAAAAAATAAATAAAACAATTTATTTATTTTTTTTCTGTAACATGTTTTTTTCCCCCCAAACACAGCACTTAAATTATCTAAAAAAAAAAAAAATCTAAATAATAAAATATTTCTTCCTGGGTGTCAGGAGGATATACATATAAACACTGCTACATTTACCTCATTTACCTAGAGGACCTCTATTTGGTCTACATTAGTAACAATGGCCACCTTCTCCAGTAAACACCCTACACATAGACTAATCCAACTGTGCACAAACATAAAACAGGCAGGCAAAATAATCACAGGGCACGTTTGTGTAATGCCTGACACAGTTTTTAATCCTAATTGTATTTTATGATCAAATCCAGACAAAAACTCCAGTGTTTTGAAGAGAGCAGCTAAAATTTGCCCTGCTTGTTTTTGACCTTTCAGACTCCCAGCAGCGGTATCGTTGTGCATATTCATCAGAATTGTGTGGACAGTGTAAACATTTCTGTTTACGGCTGGGAATGACTGACGCAGGGATCCTGACTGACACACACACACACACTCACTCACCTGGCAAACTCAGCCAGCTGTTTTGGGTCTGAGAGGTCGATCCCCGGGATACCACCAGGGGGCAGCTTCTTCCCTGTCATGTACTCGGAGTAATCCGGAGGAGAGTTCTCCCCTACGATCTGCTCCTCCACCACCGACTCATGGTCAATGTCTTTATTATCATCTAGAAACACATTACAGAGACTGAACCGATAACATATTGGTGTTACCCTGGCTAAAAGTCTCAGGAGGCTGGAAACATCTAGAGCCCCTCCGGGTTATATGAGGAATCAGTGTTGTCTAATTACCCAGGCCACAAACACATACACACACAGACAGGTGGTGTTTACCTGTACAAATTTGTCCCCGGTTATTCATAATACTGCGGCCTTTACTTTCCAAAATGCACTTGATTTTCTTAAAACTGCTTGTTTTTGAGACATTATAGAAAGCTGAATTAATTTAATGTAAGAAATATGCCAAATAAAAAAAAAAAAACTTTCTCCCTCATTCAAATGAGATTAAAAAACACATGATAAGCGCGCGAATAAGGTGCTCATGTGCTTAAATGACTCCTACTCCCTACCAACCAGCAGAGAGCACTAAAAATAGATGACTGCGGTGTGCGCTCAGAAAACATAAGGACAGGTATATTTGCTAAAAGTTAGCCCATCAGTTATTTCTCTAGCCCTAAATCACGGGTTCAGATAATATGAGCTTTTGTTTGGCTTATGAAAGCCTCTTAGTGATGATAAAATCCCACCTGCTTAGTATCACTCTGCACCTAGTAATGCAGGCGCAGAGCTGTCTGCTTAACTCCCAGCGATGGCAGCCGGAGCTAACTGCTAAATGGCTTACTGGTTAAAATTTAGAAAAATATAAATTTTCACACAGTAGGCACAATCCTCGGGCGCTGTAGCAGCTGCTCTTGTGCAGCCACGGCGCCACATTTCGTGGCCTAAATAAAAAAGAAATAGCCCAAATCCAGCTGACTCTCTCACTCCCCCGAGCACCGCCGCCATCTCTCCCTGGCCGCGACTATCGCCATTTTTTCGGGGCCGCCGCCATACTTACTCGTCTCGGGGAATATGGCGGCGCCCAGCAACACCTAAAACATGGCCTCCCTTCAAAACAAAAACATTTCGATATGCCACAGTGGGGTTTTGCATCGAAAAGTTGTGCTATACGTCGTTTCTCACGGAGGTGCGACGGACCACTCCAGGAACTAGTCTGGTGCAGCAGGACAACGCCCTGGTAATGAGGCCTCATGCAACGGCTAACAACGGAGCTGTTAGACACAGCTAGGCTAAGGTTACTTACCCGATGCCCACATTGTAACAGAAAATTCCCCCTCCAGTGTCTTTATTTGCACCTGCTTCTGCTCCCATTTTCTTCCGCCAGCCTCAGCGCCGCTCAAATAGCTCTTTTTACCCGCTTTTTTCCCACCGGTGCCGCCTCCCCGTTTCACCCGACCCACCGAGCTCTTCCCAGCCACAGTCACCAAAGTCTGCTCGATATACTCGTCCTCCACCCCTGGAGCCGGCACCGGGATGAGAATCTGGTCCTCGAACCCTCCACCGCCGTCCGCATGCAGGTCCGAGTCATCCCCACCGACCACCTCCTCCCGGGTCTGGACTAGGATCACCTCCTGGTGGTGGTGGATCGAGCTGGGGTCGTCCGTGACCAGCGGCTGGAGCGCGATCATGGGTTGCCCGTCGTCGTCGTCGTCGTCGTCGTCATCCCCGCCGACCACCGTGGTCTCGATAGTTTCCACCGGTATCGTCTCCACCTCTATCTCGTGGAGCTCCACGATCTCGGCCGGCATCTCCGAGCCGTCTGTCTCAATGTACAGCGTATCTCCGGATGCCATGTTGAAATTCGCCAGCTTGTCTCTCTCATTCACGCCGTGTTGTGCTCCTTTTAGGACCTCACAAACACACTCGCACACCCCCTGCGCTGCTCCTGCCGCTGTCTCTGCTCCCTCTTCGATAACAACTCTCTTCACTCCGTCCCACGCCAGTTCTCGTCGCCACTAGCCTCTGTCATACCGAAACATCGCGAGACTTCAGTGAACCAAGCGATAACTGCTGCTAGAAAGACTATCAGTTGATAGTTGTGTCTAAAATATAGCAAATCACTGGGTAGAGTTAGTAGAGCCTAAATTTAACATACAAAAGACAAAAACAAAACAAAACAAACAAACAAAAAACGAAGAACCCACTTTGAATATTAAGTTAGAAAAAATAATTTTGGTACTTTTAAAAATATTTTCTGGCTTGACTTTGTGGATTAAATTTATGTTATTGTTTCTGATTTTAACTTTACCAGAAAAAAATTTAATTATTTGTCTCAAAAATGAGACATGGTCTGTTTATACACACACACACACACACACACCTTTTAGTGTATATTGGGATTTTCAGCTCTGTAACCCTTGACCTCAGACCAGGCACTGTTTTTCCATTTTTGCCCAGTTTTGGTGAGCCTGTGTGAATTGTAGCCTCGGTTTCCTGTTCTAAGTTGACGGGAGTGGCACCCAGTGTGGTCTTCTGCTGCTGTAGCTCATATGTTTTACAGTTCAACATACTGTGCATTCAGAGATGCTTTTCCCCACACCTCACTTGTAACGAGAGATTACTGTTGCCTTCCTATCACCCTGAAGCAGTCCAGCCAGTCTCCTCTGACCTCTGACATCAAAAGGGCATTTTCATCCAGAGAACTGCCGCTCACTGGATATTTTCTCTTTTTCAGACCATTTTCTAAACCCTAGAGATTGCTGTCCAGGAAAATCCCAGTAGATCAGCAGTTTCTGAAATATTGAGACCAGTCACTGTGGCACCATCAACCATGTCATGTTCAGCCACTTAAATCACCTCTCTTCCCAGTTCTGATGCTTGCTGTGAGCTTCAGCAATTGCTTCATACTTTGAGTTTCTGTATACAAGTTCTACTCAACCTGCCAAACATACAGTAGTATAAACAAATAAAACTGTAGAAATAATTCCACAGCTTGTCATTTTCAATTATTTTTTTCTATAAAAAATTAAAACACACTCTTCAAATATTGATACCACTAATATTTAGTTTTATTTAAATAACTTAACACTTTTTTTTAAAATAAATGTGGGCTTAAAGGAATGCATCACACTCCAATAGTCAAATTGTGAATTGGTCTTATCAAATAATAATTGTATAACATTAATTATTTGGAATCTTTTGAGCAGATAATTCTGCAGGGCCATTCATTACAACAGTGGCCTGCACTGTGTGCAGAACTTTAAAAACACAATAAGGCTGCACAGAAACAGCTCAGATGTTTCACACTTGTCTGTGCTGCAGCAGCTGTAATTCATGGCACCTGTTCAATAACAATAGATTTCTGTGTTGTGGAGACCCCCCCCCTCCCCCCGAAAAGAAACACAAAAAGGAAAGAGACCACCTCATTTATCCAAGACGTGTTTCACAGTTTATTTCGATTCATTTTAAACTTTTTTGTTGTTGCTGCTGTTGTTGTTCTCAAACCAGGAAGCACTTTGTCATAAAAGGAGAGAATAAAATGAACAATATTTCACGATCTCCTTGCAGCCAATAGACATTTTATTAACAACATGATCACAAATACTCCGGTGTATTTTTTTTTTTTTTTAGTTCATAAGATTGCAATATCCAAAGTTTGGGGTTACTCTAACCTCAGTTTCAGGTAAAAGTTTTTTTCTGCCATGGTTCCACACATAAACGTGCTGTCAAAAAGGATAAAAAACTTTAAAAAAAACAACCAAACAGTTCAGGTAAGGTGATGAGAAAAAAATGAGAACGAGTTTGCAAATGTATCTCAAAAAAGAACCAAACCCAAAATGAAAACAACCAATATAAAATATAAAAGCGTGAGATAAAATGATGTGCAATATCTACGTTATCATTACCACCATATTCTCATTATTATTTCCTCATTATTACCATTGCACCTACAACCCTACTACTATTATTCATACTGACATTACACTGACAATCATAAGAATGATGGTAATAATAATGGAAATGATAGCAATAATTAAAAAAATTAAAAAGTTTTAAACAAATGTGTGAAAAAGCAAAACAAATAAAATCATATGATCACTTTTCTTTTGGGCCAAAGACAGAGAGGAGAACTGGGCTAATGAACAGACAAAGAAATGAGAGCAATCAGTGTGAGAGTGCGCCCCATTCACATCTTTCTCTCAGAAACAAACAAGTCAAATGTTACACAGACACGTCTGAGGTGTTACAGCAACGTTTGAAACATTGCTTCAACACTGCAGCTGAGCGGGATGAGTAGATGTCACAGTTTGGGACTCCCTTCCTGGCTCCTTCTCCTTCTCCTCCTCCTCCTCCTCCTTCCCTTCTTTAGGGCCCCAGCAGCTGCTGCAGGAGCAATGGTTTGAAAAAAGGTGGCTCACGTCTGGGGGTCGCTCGGAAAGATTATGTTGTGCTAACTCGACTGAGTTCATGTCTAATGGCTGTACAGAGAGAAAATTTGTGAAAGAAAGTTAAATTATTAGTACAGGTTAAATTGATGGCGTAACCTCACTACTCCATACCTTCGTCTTAAAATACATTTAATAATTTTTGTATTTTGTCCTTCCTGTTTGCTCTTGCATAGACATGATAACAGACTTTCTCTCCACCTCCCTGCATTCATATTTTAGCACTGCTGGCAAACAAAGTAAAACACAAAATGCAACAAGTAAAGATATTCATCTTTGTTCAGTTAACACATTCAAATACTTAAAATCCTGCTTTTATAGGCTTTGATGTTTGAAATATCCATTTTCTGGAAATCTAGTGCAACCTAGTGGTAAGAAATGTACATAACTCCCACGGTCATACACATTAACATGAATTAAGAGAAGGAAAATGATCCTCATAGTCCCCTCCGTAGTGTTTGAAGAGAAAATTAAAACAAACCTACCATCGATGATTTCATCCTTCACTTTGTGCAATTCACGAAACACCTCTTCCAAGATTTCCTATTGAAGCACAAACAGATGACATATAAAACACACTCATTTCTTATTTTACATTAAAAACCTCTGCTCACAGGAAATAAAGATTCAGAACAGAAAGTAGAATGCTTTGCAATCCAAATGAGCTTTGGGAAAAAAAATTTTTTCTACAAAATGGTCACACTTGAGGACTAAAATAAAGGCAGTCCCTTATTTTGCTGGGTTATGCTTTCTTTACCTGTTTCATTCTATCGAGGTCTAATGAGTCGGTGTTGCCGTCACTCCCCGCAGGTCGCGCCCTGCATAATAGAAAATAATTCCCTGTTACACTAAACATTAACATATTGCTTCATAGTGACAAGCTTCCCGTTCTCACCTCGAAGCCATTGCCCTGTCTGCAGAGTTAGCTCGGTCCCAGGGCTTCTTTGCTCCATCTAGATGATAAAGAGGAACCGGTGATGTGGTGATAATGTGGGAACAAGAAGA
Source organism: Pterophyllum scalare (assembly GCA_024447675.2). Taxonomy (NCBI): domain Eukaryota; kingdom Metazoa; phylum Chordata; class Actinopteri; order Cichliformes; family Cichlidae; genus Pterophyllum; species Pterophyllum scalare. The sequence continues at coordinate 11,178 of JAMQGT020007998.1, forward strand.
GGAATGTGGCTTGGAAAAACAAGAAAAAAATGTCATATATGCATTTATGGATTTATAAATGCTCTGAAATCCAATTTGTTATCAGGAGTTTTACAAGCTTGTAGCATGTCTGCTATCATGTAAAACTGTGATACCATGCCTAAAAATAGCTCTGTGGTCAAAATATGACAATAATGTGATGGCGAACATGCTGTAATGAGTTATTTTTATAGAGCATAACTATATAGAATGCAAAACAGGGTTCGATGCAGTGCTACCAGTGCGTACCTTTTGGTGAGTATATATTTTGTAAAAGACTTCATTCCAGGCTTCTGGAAACATGGTAAAAGTCTTTCTTTCTTCCTATTAGAAATATCTGTGTCTGCTTCACTTATATTTTTAATTTTCGGTGCCAATAGAGGCCAACACATTAGATCAAATGTAAAAACACATTTTTCTGTGTTTTAAAGCTAGTTTGTAGTTTTCCCACCTGTGGCGTTCTGTCCACTCCGAGTGTTGGGTGACGGAGAATTTGGGTCATCCTAGAGAAGCACAGTAAAATCAGTGAGCATCACTTACAATACTACAAATGCAATTACTCTCGTTATGGACCGAGCATTCTGAGGCAGAATATTCTGCAAATGACAGTCTCACCTGTGTTAAACCAGGGTTCTTTAATCTGATTTCCTAGTGACTAATAATTACCACTGAGCTTTTATCATAGTTTCTCGATATTTCCATCACAAAGCAAATAAACACAATGATTATTATCATGCTTATGTAATCAACACCAACAACATCCTGATTCCTACCAAAACCATTACCCTCATTAACACCGTAAATCACAGAGCAGCTTCATAAACTGCAAACCATCACTGTTTTCCATGCACTCACATTTTGGCTGTCCTCAGGCTTCTCTGAAGCTGCTTTCCTTCTGGAGGAAAGAAGAAGCCTCAAATAAGAAAAAGGAATTTCATCTAAATTCACGAATGTCAATCCTGAACTAAACACTGATTAAAGATTTCAGTGACCGGTTGCATCTAATATAGCCACAGGATGTGAGTGAAAATGACTATCAGCGTGTATTGCTCTGACCTTCGTGCCAACAGAGCATTCATCTCCTCCATCAGTCCTCCACTCCCACCACTTGTTCGGTTGGCTTCATTTTTGGCACCTGAAGAACTGTCTTCAGGCTGACAAAAGGAGAGGAAAGAAGAGGAAAGTGGGCAACTATGCATTACTCTGTGCTATGTGCAAATACTAAACTTTTTAAGTATGTCTGTCACGTTCAAAGGAGATAATCCAGCTATATCCTGCATGGCTTAGAAATTTCATCAAAACATCAAAGCCACAAACTAACAACTGCCTCACTCTTTGAACACGACGCAGTTTGGCTCCAGCGATCATCGCTGCGAGACCTGTCGGTGCGGGGGGCTCAACCCCATGGCTCCCTCCACCTAAGGGCAGTGGAGGAGGGAGAGGAGGTTGCGGTGCCCCTGCTGACGGTGGTGGAGGGCCTGGTGGTGGTGGAGGAGGAGGTGGGCCGCCCATGTTCATTGGTGGAGGTACTACTGGTGGGGCAACGGAGAGCACAGCAGGATGGCCTTGGAAAGGAGAACCTGGAAGAAAAGTGCAACATGTGAATAAAAGTTGGTCACTTTATGTAATATTTATCCACACTTATAAAATACATGCCGGGGTTCAGATGCACTGAGGTGATGATGCAAACTATTTTCAGTTTGAATAAAAGAACTTCTTTTAGCAGCTAAACTTCAGTTGCATTTCCTGTGAGTACCTGAGTTGGAAGATCGTCGCTCCCGCTCCATGTGCACCTGCATCTGCTGCTGCTGCTGCTCCATCATTTGTCTGAAGGGACAGGAAGGATCACAGCTGCCTGCTTAATATCAAAAATGTCTTATCCCAAAATCTGACAATTTACTGGCCCGCAGAAAGAGTTCAGCCAGCCATCCCGCAGTGACAGCCACAGAAAAGTCCGCTTGCCTTAAAGATGCACAAGGAACATAATAAGAGTTCAATTTCAAATGCTCCAAGTGCTCAATCCAATATTCACCAGATATAGTAATTGACAAAAGTTCCACACATGTACTTTTTGGCTATTTCTTTAGAGAACAAAATGACTTCATAAATCATAATCACTGTTTACGTCAAGTTATTTTCTGCCTTGGCCGCTGGGTTTTGTCCCTGAGTTTGGAATTCTTAAACAACATTTGGATTCTGGGATGGGTTTCATTATTGCTTCTAGTTTTTGTGTCCTCATTTACATACTGGCCGTTTTCTGGTTAGTTTCCTTATTGATTATATTATAAGTTCTCATTTTAGTCTTTCAGGATCCTCTGTGTATTATTATTGCTAGTTTCTGTTAGTGTTTAGAGTTTGTTGTTTATATCTGATTTCTTGTATTTTGGTTTATTTCCCTAATCTCCCCCAATATTCCTCTGTGTCAGTTTGCTGTATGTGAGTGAAGCTCAGCGCTCTTCCAGCTCATGAAGAGAGCTATAGTCAATCAGTTATTTCCTCTTTGAATTTGTTAGTTTGTGTCTCTTTTACATCTTGTGTGTAATTACCTGGATTAGTTCCAGCTGTGTCCACTTGCCATGAATACCTCATGTGTGTATTAATAGTCTTGCCCTTCTTTTTAGTGTGCTGTCTGTGTTTCCTTTTGTAGCTGATGGACTGTTAGTTGCTGCCCTTTGGATTTTCTGCTTTGCTAAATAAAATATTTTTTGTTTATTAAATTTGCCTCTGGAGTCTGCATTTGGACCCTCAATCTGCTAAAACCATAAAAGTTTTAGCAGGAGTTGATAGTTTTGATATGATGTTAGGAAAGCTAGGAAATGTTAGGAAATATGTTTTTTTTTAAGGTGTCTGAAGTCTTTCCCTGATGAGTGTCAGTAATAAATATAGATTCTTAGACACAACTTTATTCCTTGATTGTGAAATAGGCCTTTAGCTTGTTCTCTTTCCTGGCTTTTAATAAGCTAAACCGTATTAGTATCATAGATCTTATCTAGTCTTACTGACAAAATCCCTTAAAGCACCTACACATTAAAACAAAGCTTTAATACTGAACTATTCTACAGTGCTTTTATCCTTACACACACTCAACATGTCTGCAGACAACTTTGTCACATTCAGTCTCTTCATGTTTTTGTAAAATTATTAGTATCTTCCTTTGTCAAACCAGCCGCTCTGCACTCAGTACACTTATCCATGCTTCTGATTGGTCGAGATGCCGGCAGCGTCATCCCTTTCATGTGAACGCACAGAGCAAACCCTGGGCTAACTTGTTGAGTTGACAATCAGCTTCGTGTGACTGCTTATCTTGATTGCCACCATTAGGGTAAGTACACCCAGATAACGCAAAGGTACACTGGGTTTGGTAAACTCACTTCACAGTGTGCGGCCCACATGGGAGCTTTGTCCGTGTACACCTAATACATGGGAAAGGACATATTTGAAACACGCTTAGTTGGAAGTTGCACGAGTCGCTGCTAAAATTGCTGTTGTTTAGTATCAACTCCATGGGACAAAACTGCATTGAAGCTCTGGCAGATGGTGAGCTTTTCTCACATGCTCCCACCATAATGTAGCCACCTTTAAGTGTTTCAGAGATTTGAAGTCACTGTAAACTTCCAAGCATGGCAACACTTTACAATAAAAGGACACAAAAACGTACTTGCTTACTAAAAAAATGAAAGAGGAATAAGCTGAGAACTACCTGATTTCATGAGTACTTCCCTAATAACTTAATTACTCAGCAGTTCCCTGAGGATCACCTAGGTAACTATTAAGTATTGAGGTACTGGTGAGTACTACTTAATATGGTAATTCATTTACACGAGGGAACAACATTCAGGCTTTGTATCAGTTATTCAAGAACGACTCACAAAGAGAACGGGAATCTATATTATATTTGCAGTTAATTATATAATCTAATTATTACCTAATGATTCACAAGTATCTTCCAGCTGGTTCTTAAATAAATAATCATCTACCTTGATTAGGGGTTATTATGAAGGTACTGATGAAATTATCAGATCATTCCTGATTTGTTTTTCATGTACTCTTTAGTAACTGAGCAGGTTTTTGTGTCCTATATTGTAAAGTGTGACCATCTCTTTCCCTTCCATCTCCATCTCTCTCTATCCTTGACAAATCCCTCCCATCTCTCCTCACATCTCTGTCTTTGATTTGAGAAGCATATGTGTGCCATGACTCAGAAGAGAGAGACAGGAGAGAGCTCGAGGAGAGGAAGTGGAATTTTCCAGCTGTGCGTTGGACAGGAGAAGCGCTGAGGCAGCAACCTATCTGATGTGACAGCAGCGCACACAGCGGGAGCAGAGCTGCTCAGCAAACACTGCCTCACCACCACTGGAGATGGTTCACTCAAATTAATTTGCATCCGCTGACCAACACGCACGTGCAAACGCACACAATCACATCCATAATCCTTTGTGCCAGAGGAACAGTTTAGTCGACATGGGATCAGACAGAGCCATAATTCCCTTCATATTTGTTCTCTTAAGCACTGGCATTTGGCATTTAGATGAACTAACAGGCAGAGCTGAAAGAAGTTTAAAAACAGCAACAAAGACCTTGTTGTGTCCGAGCCTGTCTCTGAAGTGGAGAGAGTAACAGCAGGCGCAGTGGAAGAAATGCAAGCTGTGCAGTGTAAACCATGCAAAAGGCCCCAAGTCTCATTTTTGAATACTGCTCATCCACTACTCTGGATTCTTTAATCTACCGCTAAGATTTAGAAAAAGGGGACTGCTTGTGTTTTAGCCATTATTTTAAAGCTCTCTGTCTTTATCTGATAGTCGCCCACTGGGGAGTAGTATTTTGAGGGCTACAGAGGATATTAAGAGGAGGAGAGGGATGAGTTGTGCTTGAGTTCATCAGACACAAAAGACTGCATTTACAACCCTCATCCTCAGCACTGTTCATATCTGGAAAAAGGTTGCTTTAAGCTCATTCCTCGGTTTGGAGATAAGTCGGCAAACTGCTCTGAACACAAGTCACCAGTTCAAGAAGTCTACAGTTCTAAATAGAGAAAAGACTCTATGATCTTACTCTAAAAATCTTCTTACAGACGATCAGATAGTTTATGCTGCAAGAGTTAAACCAAAGTTGAAAAAGGTGATGGCATGTAGCTCTGTCCAGTCATTATTTAGCAATGTTTCTAATGACTGCTGTGGAGCTGTTTGCTGACCAAATCTTATCAAACCACACCCTAACAGTCTTTTTAAAAAAAATGGTGCCTGAATTCAGTTATGACTATTTATAACTAATAAATTTACTAAACTAAACAAATCAACCATACCTTGCTCTCTGAGCTTCTATCTCATCTGAAGTCGGTCCATTCTGGACTTGGCGCTGGAGAGCTGGCCCTAAAGATGCAAATGAAAACAGAAAGAAAGAAAAAGACAGATAAAGTGAAGTTGACCTTAATATTTCATTATCAGCACTATTATGGCCAATTACAATTAGTGCCAGTCAAGATAATTAACTATAAATTCACAGGGAATTAGACAACGGTTGATCATTATGTCCTCTCTTTTCCATAATGAGTAATGTGCAGTGAAAAGCATATTAATCCCCGGCTCTACGTAAATGAGCCTAAACTGATTCATGCGCTTTTATTGTTGAAGGCGAGCAGAAGAAGAACCCTGGCTCTGTCCTGCTGTAACACTGCTCTCTTCTGTTTGCCCCTGCGCTCTATTAGAGACAAGTCATTTGATTTGTAATGCTGCAGTGAGGCTACATCTGAGAGCAGCCTTCTCTTACATTTTTAAATTCACAGAAATGTCAATATGAGTACAAACACATGCAAGCCCGTAAACAAATGTCAGCCAGACCCCACGAGCATTGCTCTGTAAGAGAATGCAACTTGCCGATGGGTTACGGAAATAAGAAACAGAGCGGCTGGAGTGGCTGGAGAGAGTCTGAGCTGCTCTTTCTAAACAGTTGAACCTAAATTGGAAACAATGGAAACTCTGTCATCTGTGGTGACAAACTCAGTGAAAACAAACTGCAGCTTCTGTAGCATCTGCTTCAGAGGGCAAAAAGGTCAAACAGACAGCCCCCCCCCGTTTTTAGTTGAAACCAGCGTCAAATCAAAGGAGATGAGACTCCCAATCAAAAATTTGTGAGTCTCACTATTGTCTTCAAATGAGCTACAAGGCATTTGCAATGTAATCCTTTTACCACCATAAGCAGGATCTGCAGATAGAGCCAGATAGGAAATGCAATTAATTTAACACATGATAAGAAGAGTGCAAGAGGACTTTAACTTGGGGTTTACAATCAAAGTGAATCATCAGCTTTCAGTGAAAAATGCTCTCATGACTGAATTCCTCTTGAATAACATTAAACGTAATCGTCCCTCCCATGAACAACTTCCGAGGACAGATTGAGAATTTACGCTCACATTTTAAGAACGGTGAGCGTTCTGCAAGTTACCGGAACAAAGGAGTAATCTTGCAGCATCTTTTTTGGTTTCTTTTGGTTGAATTACGATCAATTTCCTCTTAAACTCTAATGGAGAGTTGTAAAAGTGTTTGAAATAGGCATAGCAATTGTCCTCCTTTTGGATTTGTTTCCACAGACTGTGTCCCCTTTTGTCTAATGAAAGGTGTCCCTTACATAACAGTTTTACAGCTCCTCGCAGTCAGGCCGTTTTCAGGGTCAGTGCTTACTGATGATACTCTGTGCTGCTCACATCTCTAATGGAATAGACTCTGGCTGATGCTGCTAATGGCTGTCATTGATCAGGTAACAGAAACCCAAAAATAACACGACGGCAAAAGACCTGACTCATGTCTACTATCAGATACCCCATCCTACACAAACACATGCTGTTTGACCTGCAAATAAATAATAGCTCTTTTTGATTTGAGTAAAGAAATGTCACCACTTAAGTTTCTTTCATGTCTGCTATGAGTGCTGCTTGTATCAGGCAGTTCCCTTTCACAGTATTTTATACAAACAGGTAAGCCTAAAATATCTATCTTTAACTCCAACTCTGAGTGCCTTTACTATTTTATTTAGAAGCTAAATTTAAGGTTTATTAATATGCAGACGTACTGACAAGACAGAATCTGCTTCACTATACACCAAAGACACAGTATGTACCACAAATAAACACAAGTTGTTCAGGAGCTAATTGTGTAGTCTAGATAATGTCCCAAAAAACTTTATGGGTCTGGGATCCTAAGGTCATATCTTTAGAATTCATGTTTGGTCCAAAACAGGTTCAGACCCTTAACAGGCTACTTCAGCCTGTTACTAGATAACTGCCAAGCAATCTGATGGCATCATAAAATATCATGCATAACTAAAGTTTGGTAAATATAAATTAGATGCTATTGTCATTAAAAAAATGTCAGTGTAATGCTTCTATAATGTGTTACAGGTGCACGAGAGGCTAAAAACAAGTCATTTTAGCCTGTTGCTAGGTAGTTGCTAGGAAACATGAAGAACATCTTAATATCTAATATAGATAGGGAGCTTCAGGCGATTTGAGATGCACCTTTGTGCCAAGTTTGGTTGCTCAGCTCCTGATTGTGTAGGAGGAGTTGGCAGACAATGAAACACACACACAGACAGAGACGGTTTTGTGAATTAATGTAACAAAAATAATAAAACAGAAAAGCAGAAGGCCCTCATATTTTGAGAAACCATGTTGATTTCAGAATGTAGTGTATAGAAAAATGACCCCATCAACAGTCAGTGATTCCTTAAAGCTTCTCTTCCAGGATGCAGCCCTGTCTGCCACCAAGTTCAAGATTTCACGTGTAAATGAAGCCGACCTGAACACGATCTGTAGCTGTCGGCAGGTTTCCCCGAGCAACTTAAATAGTGGACTCTGGGCAACAGAAGAAGAGCCCGTTCACTGGAGAAGGCAAAGAAGGCTACAGAGGGATTTTAGGGCTCAAAACAGATGGCTTTTTTTCTATTAGATGTGTAGGTTACAAAGCCTGCCAAGTTATTAACACAAAAGCTGTTCTGCGTGCTGGAAAAAGGCCACTCACTACCTTTGAGTCTTGCACTTCTTTAACTGGCAAAAAAGGCACCAACAAATGATACATTTGAGTTGATTTATCTTATTTGGCTAGTGACTCCTGACTGACTTTGCCCTTTACTTGATTATAATTATGCAATAAAAGACATTATCACACAAACTGCAAACACAAACACAGACGCACACAGAGTTTTACTACCTACATGACATACTGAAGAACAGAAACCGGCTGCAGCAAATACAGAGGCACTGACAGACCCACTCCCTCCTAACCATCTCTTGCCTTCAGCTCTTTGTCTTCTTCCTCCTCCTCTATCTTTTCTTCTCCATCCATCATCTCCCTCTCTCTCCTCACCTGCCTGTCCTACCCTCCTCCTCCTATCCTACCTCAGCAACAGTATCATTTGTCATCTTCCTGAAACCAACACCACGAGCGGCAGCAGCGCAGCGAGAATATCTGCTTAATGTTTCAAAAGGTTGACTTTGTCTCTAGGCTACACAGCCTAATGCTACTTAGCCACACAAATATTATCCACGTGCGTCCCAGGTTTACATTGAGGATCGCGCACGGGGGCTGCTCAGTGAGCTGCCGTATTAAAATGCATCACTATAAAAAG
>JAMQGT020007999.1:0-34693 GCA_024447675.2 Pterophyllum scalare
TACTTGGTTCAGTTGCGTATTGCTTGCTCGACCGCTTATTATCACAGTTGTTTAATCAGCCAATCACATGGCAGCAATTCAACAAATTTAGGCATGTACACATAGTTAACACAACCTGCTGAGGTTCAAACCGAGCACCAGAATGGGGAAGAAAGGTGATTTAAGTGACTCTAAATGTGGCATACAGTAGTTGCTGGTGCCACTTGTTGACTGGTCTGAGTATTCCAGAAACTGCTGATCTGCTGGTATTTTCCCACACAACCATCTCTAGCATTTATAGAGAATGGTCTGAAAAGGAGACACTATCTAATGAGCATCAAAGAGGTCAGAGGAGAATGGCCAGACTGCTTGGAAGGCAACAGTAATTCAAATAACCACCTGTTACACCCAAGGTATGCAGAAGACCATCTCTGAACACACAATATGCTGAACCTTGAAGCAGCAGCAGAAGACCAGACCAGGTCCCACTCCTGTCATCTAGAAAAAGAACACGGAGGCTATCATTCAGCTGACCAAAATTGGATAATGGAAGATCAGAAAAATGTGTTGGTCTGGCGAGTCTCGATTTCTGCTGCAACATTCAGATGGTAGGGTCGGAGTTTGGATTAACTGCTTCTGATACCTGCAAAAAGCTCAAATCATCCCAGACTGGTTTCTCTGTACTCAACGGCCTCCACAGTCTCAATGCAATAGAGCACATTTATTGCCTTGGACCAGAATCTGAGGAATGTTTCCAGCACCTTGTTGAATCTGTGCCACAAAGAATTCAGGCAGTTCTGAAGGCAAAAGCAGGAGTGAAACCCAACACTAGCAAGTTGTAGCTAATAAAGTAGCAAGTGAGTACACAGTTTGATTTTCCAGTAGTACATTTTACCATAAACTTAATAGGATGGTGCTTTTTTTTTTAAAAACCACTATAACTTGACTTTCATCAGACTTATTGTCTTTTTATGGAAGGAAAATTAACAAACTCTTCAATAAACGTGATGTATGTATTTCAAGCAGAGCCATAAAATAACCATTATATATCAGTGCTGTCATATTGTTAGGCTTAAGGCATTTGTTATTTAAACTCATTGTTAGTTGAAATTTTTCTGTTGATCGATTATAGAAGAAATACAAGCTGCAAAGGAGAGCTGGAAAAATGGCTTTGATAAAACCTTTATAGTCACAGTCACAGTTTCAATTCATACCTTTTTTCTTTCATAACTGGATCATGAAAATAGGAATGTCTCTATGTTTCTGTTATAATTACTATTCAGGCTATATTTGAGCAATCTTTGAAAGATTACTGCGTTCACAAAACCGGCATTTCTTAATCAGGCATTAATATGTATTCATCCATCCATCCATTTTCTTCCGCTTATCCAATTCAGGGTCTGACTAATTCAGTCCCCCCCCCCACACACACACTATTGTTCATTTATCTACACACGTGCTGTTTACACCAACACAACACGTGCTATTAGATATAAACAACTATGCGACAAAAAACATATATTTAAACAGAAACTCAGGTTGACTGTGTATTTCACCGCAAAGCTCGGCTAGCACACCAGTATTCTCTCTGCAGTTTGCTGCATTGATGAAATGATCCCTTTTCTCTGCCATAGCTGTCTGTGTGTACAGTCGGGCACCGAGTTGCTGCACTTTTACAGCATCTCTGTGTCCTGTTAATACCCCTATTACCAGCATAATGAGAGCTTTACAGCGGTGACAGTGGGTCTAGCTGACAGAACTGTAACACAAGAACATGGACCAAGTATAGCGATTAGCTGGTATTTGGTGTTAACTGATATCCCTCGGCAGCAAAGCTTCTCTCCATCCCGTGTCTGGCAGTTTACTGTTATGTGTTTGATCTGTGACGGTCACAGAAGTTGCTTGCATTGTTAATTGCAAATGTATGATTACTACAGGTTTGTCTATCTAACATCACACAATGTGAAGCAACTTAGCAACTTCTGTAACCAGGGTTTTTTTTTTTTTTGAGGGGGGGGGACTAAAAGAAAAGAGCATTTGGGGTGCAAATTAAAAAGGCTCATCTCACAGTATTTCAATTGTATCCAGAGATAATCCTTGGGATTTGCTATGTAAGTCTGAGTGAAACATAGTTCATCTCATGTGAATGTGTGGCACAAAAGACACATTGGGGGTAAATCACTTCTAAGTCTATTGTGAGTAGTGCTTTAGATTGACAAGCAAAGCATGCTAATTTGTAAGGCCTTTTCCCCGTATCTTGCAGGAATATCAAGTGAGTGGCACTGTGACAGAAATTTCTTTGCTGTAATTTGTTACAGTAGGGTGTTGCGAACTGAAAGCTATTACTGTGTGCTAACAGTGTTGTTTGACCTTGGAACAGCAGTTAAGCCATTGTTGTACACTGATAAAAACAAATCTTCTGCAGGACACAAAAGCTATCCCAGGTTTTAAGCTGAGTGGTATTCCCATAAAATAAGACCAGTCTGCGAGGTCACAAAGGTTCATTGCCAAAAAATACAGACAAAGAAAGAGTCAGATGAGAATAAGAGAAAAACAGACAACAGAAGGGCACAGAGACAGATGGAAGGATAAAACCTCATCAAAAAAAAAGTGGAGAAAAAAAGGATATACAAAGTTTAAAAACAGTTTTATGAAGACAAGAAGCAAAAAGGAATGAGACACAGGGAGGGAGGGAGGGAGGAAGGGGTGGAGGCATGCATGAAAACAACAAAAAAAAAGTTAAAAAGAAAAAGAGGGAACTTTACCACAGAAAGCCGATTGCATGTTCAGAACTTTAACTGCTGGTCAAAACAACTGCACACGCACACACACACACACACACACACACACACACACACACGCATGCATGCTGATCCCAACTCAGAAAAGGGTTATTCTAAGCGATAATGTCTTTAGCAGTGCAGAGAGCCGGTTGGACTTTGGTCCAGTGGTTGAGCAGTTCTGAAGCCAAAAGCTATGATAGTAGCTAGCTGGTTCTGAGGCATGAAAATTCAAATCATATCAGTCATATACTACACAAGTGATAATAATGGACATGACTTGGAGTGCATGGCCCCAAATGCAAGTGGATTTACAAACAGTCTGCAATAGGTAAATTTTTCATAATTAACATAAAATACACTTGTCTAACACTGACACTTGCATTATAGTATAATGCAAGTGTGTGTGAAGGAGAAAATCTCTCAAAGGCATCATTTCAGGCAATCTGTGGGTGGCAACAGAATCTATGCGCTGTAAATGCAGCAGTGACCAAAACTAGCAAAATTCATTGATAGTTAAACATTGGAATAATAATTTCTGTTAAGTATAAAACTGTCTGTGTTTGATTTGAGACAACAATATACTGTCACAATTCACATTCTACACAAGTATGTAGTGTGGATAGTGTTCTATATTTAAGGTAGATGTTTGATGTATTTTATTACTTTATTACTAATTCATTATTACTACTTTGTTACTTTATTTATTACTTTTGCTCATTTACGGCACTTGAACACCCCCCCCACCCCCAGCTGCCTTGCCCCGCACCCATTACTTTGGTTGAATCTAAAAATATTTGAGGCGGCTGGAAAAGTGGAGGACAATAAAAGAAGTGTCAGGCCTAAAAAAAAAAAAAACTATCTACAGCAGACAAACAGTTTCTAAAAGTCATCTCCTTAAGAAACAGCAAAAGAGCCCGCAAAGATTTACATCTGGGTCTTCAACTGATCCATCTACTGCTTCCTGAAGCCTCATCAGAAATGGTCTCAACTGAAGGGTGGCTATCAAGAAGCCATTTTTATGGAAGCATGCCTGGATAGAAAAACACACAATGGAACACTATAAGACATGGATTGGCCTCCCCAGAGCCCTGACCTCAACATTATTGAAGCAGTGTGGGATCTTTACAGAGAGCAGAACAAAAGGCAGCCAACACCCAAAGAAGAGCTTTACATGCCCTTCAAGAAGCCTGGAGAACTATTCCTCAAGACTAGAGAGTTCAGGCTGTGTAGAAAAATAAACACGCCAAATCTTGACTTTGAAGCTTGTTGGAGTTGTATAGACAGTTTTTGTCTCAATACTGTATTTCCATGTACATGTCAATAAATTGCTTCCCCATTTTCCTATGAAGTTATAAAGAAATAAGGGGTGACTCGAGACTTTTGCACAGTACTGTCAGTAGCTGTAAATATGAAATTTTCTTCTTTCCTCTCATTTGTTTTCTTCAGTTACCACTGTGATTTAGAAGCAGAAAAGTCACCTCAGCTGTACAAGAACTCCAGAAGTTGTCCTTCCAGCGCCACCTTAAAAGTGCCCTTGACCAGAAAAATCAGCTTTTACGCTTTTTCTGTTGAAAGTGATGACTCAAATAAGTTGACATGTTCTGCTCTGGGAACTTTTTCATGTTAAATTCAGATTTAACAGACATATTGAAGAGTGGCTAAGCCAAGCATACTACTGCTATAACCCTATTAACATTCACCTTACAAAATATGAAACAGAAAGCTTTACACCTCAGAATCTCCTGGCAGAGCTGCTCCGTGTCGGAGCGGCACAGATACACGGCCTTTATGCTTAAAAAGCTCTGTGTGTGAGGGAGTTGTTGTGTTTGGAAACTAAATTTTACAGGGAGGCCCTTTCTCTTTTCTGTGGTCAGTCTCTCAATTTCTTTCCTTCTTTTTGTCTATCAGTCGATCTGTTTGTCTGTTGTGGTTGGTGCTCATTTTAGCCTGAGGACAAGTCAACTCCACACACACACACACACACACACACACACACACACTCACAGCGTATTGGCACCAAGCTCAAACAAAACCACAGTGGTCCAGCCCTTGGCAACATAGCCAAGATGAACTGACCACTTTGACGTCCGTCTGGATGCACACATGCACACAAACACACACAAATAGTAGAACAGAGCAGAATAGAGTTTGTAGAGCACAGTAAAATATTAATTTCATCTCTGTGTTTTATATTTTATAATTCCGCAATGATTAAAGAAGTATTCTGAAACAGTTGTTTCTGTGAACACGAAACACTGTTTTTCAAGGTTGTTTCTGTTCGTGCTTGTATTCCAGGCAGCCGTGTGCTTTCTTCAGAGTAAACACAAAATATATCTTGATAAATCTCAGTTTGAAGAAACGCTTTTCGATACGGCTAAAGCTTGGAAACACAAACACACTGAAGGCTCAGCTTTACACTGACTAAAGAGTATTTCTTTACTTATTGACGTGTTCGAGTGGGCACACTGCACCCTGACACACACAGGCATACATGCACACCCTGTGTTAGGCCCCAGCTAAAAGCAGAGGGGACTGTTTCCTGTCTGTCGAACCACACCCTAAGTGAAAGAAGGAGAGAGTACAGGGCACTCCTTGGCAAATACCATTTATCTGCACCCTAAATATGGATTTTTTTCCATTTCTGCTTTACTTTTATATTAGATTAGCGGTAACAGAAAGACAGTCATAGTCATAGTTCAACATGTTGAGCCTTGAGTACCAGCAAGATACATAGACTCCCATAAACTCATACTATTTGTCCTGTTGTCAAGTTCAGAAATGGTTTGCTTTTTTATTTTTACTTCTCGTGCACTTTTTCTTTTGCAACAAATGCTATATTTAATTGCTGTCACTGTTTTGGTTTCCTTCATCATAAACTGATTTATAGTAGCTGCTGCCTTATTTAATTATGAAGGGTAACAAACTAAGTACAGTATGTACAGTATGCAAGTTTGTAAATGTTTGGAAACCCAGCAGTCACATATAGGTATATCTAGCTGTCTGTACATGTTCTTTGAAAGCCCACTTATTTGGGGGTGTTTACACTCACCAGACACTTCATTAGGGACACCTTGCTAGGACCAAGTTGGACCCCCTTTTGCCTTCAGAACTGCTTCAGTTCTTCATGGCATAGTTTCAACAAGCGGCTGGAAACATTCCTCACAGAATTTGGGATGGGCATGGTAGGTAACTTGCCTAACCACTTAGGTTGCGGCATTCCAGTGATGCTAAGGTGGTACTAAGCATCACAAAGTGTATCTAGAAAATATCCCTCACACCAATGCACCGCCACCAGCAGCCTGAAATATTGATACGAGGCAGGATGGCTTTCCTGTTCATACCAGATTCATACCAGATTCAGGCCGCAGCTGAAACTGAGACTCATCACACCAGACAATATTTTCCCAGTCTTCCAGTGTCCAATTTTGGTGACCCTGTGAGAACTGTAGCCTCGTTTTCCTGTCTTAGCTTACAGGCGTGACCAGTGCTATCTTCTGCTGCTGTAACCCATCTGCTTTAAGGTTCAATGTGTTGTACATTCAGAGACGCTCTTCTGCATGCCCTGGTTTTCACAAGGCATGCAGGCATTAGCTGCTGTTGCCTTATTATCAGCTTAAAGTAGTCTGGCCCTTTTCTTCTGACCATCGACGGGGTGAATTGCAGCTCATTGGATTTTTTTGTCTTTTTTTGAACCGTTCTCTGTAAACCCTACAGATGATTGTGTGGGAAAATCCCAGTCGATCTGCAGTTTCTGATAAGCAGTAGCTCAGTTTGAACTTCAGCAGGTCGTCTTGACCGTGTCTACATACCTAAGTGCATTGAGTTTCTGCCATGTGATTGCATTAATGGGCAATTGAACACGTGTGCCTAATAAAGTGAGTGCGTGTATATCTCCATGTGTTGTTTTTGTTTTTACTATGTTAGTCATTGGGCGATGTGTGTGTGTGTGTGTGTGTGTGTCTTCATCTCTGTCCTGGTGGTCACCCCGAGGATAAAAGAAGTGTATAAAAATCTGTTTGGGCCGTGCAAAGTGAAAAAAAAATATCCATGTGTCTGTTTATACATATGTAGATTGTGTGTGTTTTGAGTGTGTGTGTGTTTTGAGTGTGTGTGTGTGTGTGTGTGTGTGAGTGTGTGGGCACTCAGGTACATAGTATAAGAGAAAACCTAGCCATGTATAAAATTGGCTTCGCTGGCTGGCTGCTCATATTCACTCAACCAGCCTTGTAGTGCCACACAGAAACTATCGTTCAAATCACCTTGAATGGGAATTCTCCCCCCCCCGGTCTCTCTGTCTGTCTGTCCTTCCCTCCTTCGCTCTCTCCAGTTCCACAGGCTGAGCACTATTTTAGCAGCCAGCCATATGAGAGTGGCTAAGGATTCAAATTGAAACCTGCCCATTTATGAATCAAATTTGTTCCGCATATACATTTCCATAGTGCACAAGTCTACATTAGACTGTGTTTAGATAAGCTGGAATATAAGTGTGTGTGTTTGTGTGCACGCTTAGGAAGACTGGGGCATCACATGTAGTTAAAGCGGATATATGATCTTGCAAGTGCAAGCGTGTGTGTGTGTGTGTGTGTGTGTGTGTGTGTGTGTGCACTATGAATTATACTTTTGTTCCCCTCATCAACTTTGTTTATTCCACACTTAACTAACCTTGGTGTGCTTTGTGTATAAAGTTATTTTTGAAGAGGTCTGGATTTATTAACCTTCTTGTGATTTAGTTGGTTAGATTCCTGGAACTGCAAAATGTTTATTGAGTAAAAAGTAACCAAACTGTTGCTTGGCATCATTAACTCAGTGGACACCATATAAAGACCTGCTGCTCCTTTCATATAGCTGCCCTGACCTGGTGGAGGATGGAGGTTAAAGCTCTGGCTCTGTATTGATTTCACCTCCTAAATCCACTTCAGTCATGAAGAGGAGTAAAAGACAGCAGACATATTGATTCCTTGGCCTACTGACACACTACAGAAAAATATGTACATATCAGTTTAAATGTGGCTCTCAAAGTAATATACTTCTAAACCAATATTTACACGATAAAATTATAATTACATTCATCCATTAAGGCTTTTCAGGTTAAAAAGCATTAATTAAAAATTCCAAGCCAGTGCACTCCTTCTTGCTTTTCATCTAATTCTACATCATGGTAAAATTAGATAATGAATAAATAAAATTATTAATTAAATATGCATGAAAACAAACTGGTTTGTTACAGTTGGAACCACTCACTAGCCAGAAACATTTTTTTTAAATGTCTGACAGAGCTCGTATCTGTTAGAGATGATTTTTTTCTAATGGAATAAGAATCACTTATTCACTTAATCACTTTGAAGCCATTTGTCAGACTTCCACAGGTCTCTGGGGCTCAAATGAGGCAAATACCATAAAGTTAGCTGAGGGTTTCAAGATGTCATGCCTTAACTTAGGAACTGCAGAAACGGCAGTAATTGGGTTTGGTTCGGTACTCATATACTATGTAAGACGGTTTCAAAGATGCAACCCCTAAAATATATTTAAAAAAACAATATCTCCAATCTCAAACTATGTGGCAGGGTTCAGTTGGCACCTAACACAGGCAAGATCAACATAGAAGTGATGAAGTGAAGTGATGCAAATTGAACAATGTTTAAGACACAGGGGGACGGTATAATTGTGTGTGTGTTTCCCCCCCCCACATTTGCTCTGGTTATTCAGAAAAGTCAAACTGCTAGCTTGGATAATTATTTATTGGATTCAAGTCCAGTACATGGCACCTTTCTCAAGCTGACCCAGTATGGTAGCAAAGTCTTCACTGGGAGCACACTTGCTACAGATTCCAAGGCGATTTTGTTTACAAAGAATATGGCCACCTGTAGTCTAAAAGATTAAGGCCGTAGCCACACAGAGACCAGTTGGCAGCCATGTGGCAACCACTAGTTGCGAGGGAAAAATCACTATTCCCCAAGCAGCTGGCAAGTGGCTGCTATAGGATGCTGAGAGTCGCAAGGTGAAATTGATTTCTAAAGCTCCAGTTATGCAGACATAGAGACCTGTCAGTCACCCCCTGGCAACCATTAGATTGCTAGGGGAAAAACATGTATTCCCTGACCGGTTGGTGAGTGGTTGCTGGACGTCACAAGGTAAAATTGGTTGCAGAGAACATGTTGTACCAAAAACCTCCTTGCAATTGCTTTTGTTGCTAACAGGTTGTTGCGGTCGCAGACTTCTATCAGACACTTACCAACTACTCCGCAAGTTGTAGTGAAAGTGTGAAAACCAGAAACTGAGACTGTGAACAGAAGTTTTACTGCTGCTCGACTAGTTAGCAAGTGTTTGCAAGCAAGTCGGCGTCGTTCCATGCAAACTACAGGCAACTGCAGCAATCTGCTAGTGACCAACGCAATCACACTGAGGTTTTTGGTACTGTACTCTCTTTGTGATCGATTTCCAGAGCTTGCTGACCTTTAGGTCTTTAGGTGACTGAGACCCTGAGGTGTTTTCTAAACAAAAGCCAAATTCAGAAAAAAGGACTGAGTATGAGTATCAGAGAGGCTTTGAGATTAAAAAGTTCTCAGTGAGGTTATTTTCAAATGCCACCATCAGTTAAATCAAATTCACTGCACTGGCTGGCCAGTAATATTAAAAAGAAAAAAGAAAAAAGTAATTAGGTCTTTCCAGTCCTCATTTACCCAAATCTAATTACAAAAAGGGTGATTTTTTGTGGGTTGGATCTTTTCTGGACAAATGCAGGGATGTGTCTGTCAAGGTCTGGAAACATCCCAGATGGGTAGAAATGAATAAATATTTACCTTTAATAACATTTTATTGTAGTTCAAACCTGACAGATATATACTGTTAGAGAGCAGCTTTCAGTCATTATTTCCAGCTATTCTCCATTTTAAAAAAAAAGCTACCAGTGCAGTACAGTCATTTTGCATTTCTCCTTCATGCACTGAACTTCGTTCAATCACAAATGTCTTGGGTGAGCACGTGCACACCCCCTCTCTACTGTGTCGACCTCAGAGCGAAGAAGAGAAATATTTTGATACTCTATATGTATATTGGTTTGATTAACTTTGTTTATTCAGCGCTTTTATAAATGAGACTGCAGGGCAGATAAAACAGAATCAAAGGAGCCACGAGTGATTAGTTACACAATAGTCTCTAACTTAAGCTTATCCAGCATTTGGCCATAACAATAAACAAATCTGAAATGCCACACAATGAATAAAAAAATCATTTCTGAAGATCAATTACAGTATTAAGTTTTATAAACCCAGGATGTTTGGGGAAGCTCCAGATTTTTAATGTTTATTTTATTTATTTATTTATTTTTAGATCAACCAACTATATTTTAAAAAAAAATTAGAACAGCATGTTACTTACATAAATGTAAGACAATAACTTGCTAAATCTTCTATTTTGTTGATATTGTCAGAAACACTGGGGAAAGAAAGAAAGAAAGAAAGAAAGAAAGAAAGAAAGAAAGAAAGAAAGAAAGAAAGAAAGAAAGAAAGAAAGAAAGAAAGAAGAAAGAATTCTCTCTCGCTCCCTTGAGCAGAAAGGGAAGATGAGGGGAAGAAGGAGCAAACCAAGTGAATATACTGAGATGGAAAATGTGAGGAGCGCGCCGGGGCAGAGCTGGTGGTTTCACCAGTATAACTGTCCTTTTGTCTGACTCTACCAGAGACTGAGCGCAGGAGACACACAGACACACACAAACACACACACACACACACACACACACACGCAGCTGTGTTGTTGTCATGATCGTCAAGAAGCACTAGTAAATTCTAGTGCATGTGAGCCTGTGTAAATAACCATAGAGCTAGACTGAACAGAGAAGGCATTAAGATGAGAAAGAAAACATGAGGACTCCTGGGAAATCGTAATGGTGATGATGATAGTGATGATGACGATGATGATGTTTCAAATACACTGAATTTAACATGTCGACGGCCTATGAGACGTGATTGCCAGTCCTGCAGGTGTGATTCTGTTTCACTCACAGTTTAATCCTGCCTGGCAGACATATAAACACTATTATTCAAAAGCAGTTTTTCTTCTTTTAATGAAATAAAACTTAGTTTGTGCATTAATATACAGTGTAATCATGCCTCCTGTGTGATGAATACCCTTTTTGGACTGCAGCTGAGTGGAAAAACTCTCTTCACTTGGCATAAGCTCTTTTCGTGCACCTTTAATACCGCACCACTGCGCCTGCCTGTCACCATGAATAAACCTGTAAACTGAATATTCCAGTCCAGCTGTGGTGTCCTGCTCTCAGAGAGTCAGGCTGCCAGAAAAAATGTCTCTAAAGAAGATGGGTCTGCCAGCTCCCCTCTCTGACTGAGCAGGAGGCGACTCCTAATACAATGGAAAATAGTGATGATCCCAGTGGTTGGACTACAAGTCCAGGGTTTCAGTTGGTGCATATATATATATATATATATATATATATATATATATATATATATATATATATATATATATATATATATATCAATGTAACAATCAAATAACAGCAACAGCAGGATCAAAGAAAGTCTGCCAGTTTAGGTTGTGCCAAAACATTACACAAGGGGAAAATGTATTTGTAATGAAAGTGGATAATATTTACATGTGAACGAACTGCAAAAAATAAATGTGTAATCATTAAACTGATTAAAAGTGACAGCCAGGCATCCCCACTTGTTTTCTAATAATCTTAATATGGTCTTAACTGGATTTACTCTAAGAGACTTGTGTTACTGATGTGTGTCCAAAGGCAGGTAACATAAGGATCCAAGTTTAAACAGATAATTCTTTGTGCGCATTCTGTGACTGTGCAGCTCGGTGCAGGTGGAGGATTGCTGCACCAAATGGAGCAACTTGGATAAGAAATGTGAGTATCTCTCTCTGTTCAAATAAACACATTTTTAATAACACAAAGACGACATTTAATATATTTTCAGACTGGAGCTTTCTCTGTCTTGGTGCATGCTGCATGTTACAGTGGGACCCAGATAGATTTATATCAACACTTTGACTAAAAGCTTCAAACTTTTAAAGCAACTCTTTTTAATCTCATCTTATTCCAGACACAGAGTTACTGTGTGTGTGTGTGTGTGTGTGTGTGTGTGTGTGTGTGTGTGTGTGTGTGTGTGTCAACACCCCACTTATGTCTAAAAGCTGGAGGACACAATGAGCAAATTGGAAAGCAGAACGGCCTGGAAGAGAAGGAAGTACAGACAGAGGAGGGAGGAAAAAGACAGACAGGCTGATGATTTGTGAGCAGAAGTGTGTATGTAAAATCTATAACTGTTATACTGACATATGGGAGGACCAGCAGCCAGGCAGCATGTAAACTGAAACCAGAAGTTATGCTTGCCATTAAATAGCATCTCACATTTTTCCCTGTCCTCTTCCCCTTTTTATCTGAACTCTACTAAAACCTTTATTAACTCTACAGTATGAATTTGTTTTATGGAAATTGTTCCATTCTCAGTTTCAGTGATATTATTACAGAACTCTTTATTTTACTGCAGGTGAACAAATATTCTGATATTATCACACTCTGTGGGGTGGGGTTTATTTGACTGGGCCTTTTTATGATGGATGAGGGTGAAACTGAAACCTCTCACGGCTAAGTGCCTATAGATAATGTATCATTAACAATATAATGTGTGAACAAATATTTATTGTATTGCATTAATTTATTTTCAGAAGTTACAGAACCCCCACAGACACTGGCTGTTATAATAATATTAAAAATGTCCTCAGATTTAGAATATTAATATATCTAGCCTATACATAATACAACTCTTTCGAGATTAAAACATAAAAGAAGAGGTTTGTTAATTGCACTTCTCTCAAATTTACTCAAAATGAAAAAGGAGACATCTTAATTTGGTTCTCCCAAATAATGAGGGAATAAAAATGGGAAGTTACATTTATTTGTTTTCTCTTTTCTAAGTTAAATCCAGCTTGATACAAGGTAAACAAGTTCACCCCAGTCATTCAAACCAAGTTACTCCAAAAGCTTCAAAATATAAGCTAACATATATAATAGGTATGCAAATCCCCTTAATTTGCATACCTATTATATATGTATAATAGTATTTTTTTTAAAAGCTGTTAAGCATGTTTCCAAGTTTGGATGAGAAACACTCACCTGGGCATTATTGTTTGTATATATTGCAAATTTTATAATACAAGGTTTACTTTGTCTTGTTTGTTTTATTAATTCCTTTTTATTCTGTTATTTGTCACTGTATCACCAGCTGGCAGGAAAATCGTGCCACACTCATCATTTATTCCAAATGGTGAACTGCCTAACTATAGTGTGTTAGCATTTAAATATGTAGAGCTAAGTTTAATATGAATATGAATGAATCTGTACAGTGTATTCAGAAAAAAATATAGATTTAAACTCTGTCTCTTATTTTTATGCTTTACTAAATTGCTTGCAGCCTGGGTTATGTTCAGAGGCAACAGTTTTTGAAAACCAAGGATTAAGGCAACAAAAAGCTTTCTGTTTAAGGCTCAAAAGAGATCATGGATTCTGTTAACTGTAAACCGTCTCACTGTGTGTCACCGTTTTTTTTTTTTGCATTCGAAACCACAATCTCTCCTTACCCGACTCCTTCCACTGTATATAAATAACAAGCCCTGTGGCCTTTATGAGCTGATATTGTATTAAAAGATTCCATATTTGTACAGAAAAACAAATTAAATGCATAGTCAGCAAACAGCTCTGCTCTGCCTCTGCAACTCAGTCTTGGTCTCAGCTACAGGTTTGTATTTATACACGACTTCGCTTTCTCTGACATTTACACTACACCATAGAATCATCGTGTAACCGTGATTAATCATGACTGAAAACACAACCGTGTCATCGCGTAACAAAAAGGAGAGGGTGAGAGCATTAAGAAGCTCACTGACTGACACATGCTGTATAAACAGATCGTGAGCTTGGGAAAGCTGTAGATGAGTTGGATTAAGGAACAAACATGTACATTTGCATCAAGTAAAGAGACCACCTGGACTTTTGAGCAGTGGGACAGAAAAAAAAAAACCTCAACCTTTTTTTTTTTCCCTCTTTCAACCTTTTGTAGTTGGATTTAGATTCTGGTGGGTGGAAAGATGCTGCGAAACAAGTATCTGCTGCATTATTTGGCATGATGGTAGATTTGTCGCAGCATGGAAACCACCTCATGGGCATCATTACGCCATATGAGTGCTCTGCATGGTCATAATGATCAAGGCCCTTTTTACAAGATGCGCCCTTTGGTGCAAATACTTTCCCCTCAATGGGTTTGCTTATTGCAAAGTGTCTATACAGACAGAAGTTTGTTACACAACAAGAGAAAGTGAAATACCTTACCTGTTATTATTATTATGCTGTTTTAAGGACGCTTCCTAGGAGCTTTCGCTTACATGTCTACCTCTGCAAAGTGCAATGGAACTCCTCCAGCGTGTCAAAAGGCCAGCTCTTCAGCTCAAATTTCAATTTTGGGATAGCGGATGGAGTCGCAGGAAGGTGCAAACCCATTTTCACAAATGTTAGGGTTCTGTGATGTAAATAAAAATAGAAAGCAATGATTTGCAAATCTCATAAACCCACTTTTTGTTCACAATAGCACTAAGAAAACATATCAAATGTTTGAACGGAGGAAAAGTACCATTTAAAGAAATATATTTGCTCATTTTGAATTTGATGGCAGAAGCGCAGAGTCAAAAAAAAAAGTTGGGAGAGGAACAACAAAAGGGTGGGAAACAGCTTGAGGGACAATTTTGAACTGATTAAATTAACTGGTAATAGGTACATAACATGATTGGGTATAAAAAGAGCATCTACACAGCATCCAAACTGTTGAGGAGTGTGGGGGGGGGTAAAGTGACATTTCTGTCCGTGTGGTGTTTTCGGTGCACCAATGTGCACAACCACTTTTCTGGTGGTTTGTGCCAAATGCGCTCCCTCAAAGGATGTTACAGAAGACCTCTGAGCTGACTGACTTTCACCAGGTGACAAATTCATAATCGCTGGAGGCCCAGCTCTTTTTTTTTATCCGTAACGCTCCTCATTGTAAAGGTTGGGTGCCCCTGGTGCGAGTTGATGTTTGCTTTCTGTGCAAGTTCGAGGTCCTCTATGAACTCAAAGATAGACAGCCTTAAAATCCTTTCACGAGGAGAGTCTGACAAATTTTAGATTTCACCTCACAATGCATCTCATCTGCTGAAACAAACAATGCGATTAGCATTGTGCTTTGCACCCAGTGCTATGCTCTAGTCATCAGTGTCTTTGATTTAAAGAATAATCACCTGATAGAAATTGTATGGTAGAACGTGTGTGAACATACACTGTATTTATTTCTATGAAAGTAAAAAAAAACAAAAAAAAAAACTTTTTTTGTGCCACTAGTGACTAAAACAGAGCCACTATAAGAAGTCTAAAACTCTTCATCTACCTTCGCTGCGACTTCCTCTTTAACAACCTGTCACACCAAAAATCATTGGTAGAGGCCATGCTGGGTTTGGGCAGGCTCATTATGTTAACCTCAGGGAGGATGTTCAGTTCCATCAGGTGACTGGTCTCGCTATCAAATGTCATCATTTTGTGGTAGATGGACCACCTGCAGCATAGATAAACCAGTCCTCTTGGCCACTTCCATTTCCAGTGCAATGCTGACCCATTGAACATAAGCCAAATGTTTTCCCACTGCTCTCATCTCCACAGGAGTAGGGCTCATCTCTGATGCCGTGCGAGACTTTCAGTGAGTGGTGACAGTCTTCTGCAGCTCCAAATCTGCCTTCAAAGCATGTGTTGGGAAAAGCAACTCTCTTTAACTGCACTGAAATTGGTATGTATTTGCACAGACATGCAGTCAAGATGATGGTGTTCAACATTAAAGGAGCTGCTCTTTGCAGGGACATCACCACAGTTTTTCAGTGGCTAGCAGAATGAAAAAGTTACTCATTACAGGGCTGCATCTGCAGTAAAGCACTACACTTGAGCTATGTGCACAGAGAAAGTGTTCCGGCCATGTTTTTAGCCATCCGTCTTCACCAAGCCTGACAGAGCAGACACTCGGTGGAGTAAAGTAGCACACTCGAACAGCTTATGAATCTTCACTAATAAATACGGTGACAAACATGTTTGCAATTTGATCACAATTTCTCTAACTTCCTCATAGTAAGTATTGCTGTGTGAAATTGAACTCCAAATCACAGCAGCGCCTGAGCTTGAACACAGGGAGACTTGAAAAACAGATATTTGCTCTGTTTTTTTTGCACAGCCTTGGCCGATGAAAAACAGGTAACCCATACTGTCTCAGTAAACTAATAATACTATCAAAAGACAGAATGATAATAGACCATTTAGCAACATTAAGTGATATAGTGAATATTTTGGAAATTATTTATTTCTAAATTATCTGCTCAGGATATTCAACATAAGGAATTGTTGGAAATGCATATTCATTCCAGAGACCTGGGATTGTTTCTTGTCACTGACTTATAACGTAGGCTTCTTTTTTTTTTTAACTACATAAAGAGTGCTCTACTTCCTGCACAGTCGCTGAATGTAAGCATTTGAATGTAAACAGTGCCCCACATAATCATCCAGTATAAACATAATTCCTTGGATTACTGGCCCGGTAACAGTCCTGTCAAGTTACAGCAGTACAGTCATTGCATTAGGGGCTACCTACAACAACAACATGGTGTGAGTCCATTCAACTTGGCATAGCATTCATTTTGATTTTTTTTTGTTCCCCCCCAGTGAAACTTAATCAGCAAAGCTGGAAACTATTCAGTGACTTTATGATGAACGAAGAAAACACCTTTCTGGAAGTTCTGCAGAATAGCTACCCGTCACATTTAATAAAGGCTGACTTGAGTGTAGCTCGGGCTTTGTGTTCACAGTTGATGTAATCCTCTCACAAAGAGCATCCTTTACTGAAGGTCAGTTGACAACAAGATAGAGCTCCCCTTGCATCTTAGATAGAAGGTCAAACACTTCAGAGATAAAAACTTAGATTCTGCAAGAGTCCTTAGTTGTCATCTTGCCGACTTAAGGGCAGATTCAGCTGTGACATAAAACATTTCAGATTTTTCTTCTCTTTGCCTTTTTTCCCCCTGCTATCCTGGCCTGTTTAATCTGAACAGGAATGAAGAAAACACAGAAAGAAAGACTGTTAAACACATAATGCCTTTCTTTTCTGTGGCGATAAGGAACAATTACTTTGAAATGGTAACCACAAATTTTGGCTCATTCCTTCCACTGATAATGATGGCTGTGGTTATGATCCTGTCTACAGTCGCTTAGCTGGACCACCACGGGGAATAGTCATCTATTTTTTTTCAGCCTCTGTGGGCGCAACCCAGCTTGCAGATAAAGCACTTGGCAAGAACTGAACATGAAAGTGCATCTTGCTTTCGGAAACCGTGGTAAAACGTGTAGTCTGGCTGACAGTTGTTTTGGCTGATAGCTGGACTCTGCAGCCCCTCTGTTTTGCACTGCAAGAAGGATTTTATGACTAATATAATGAAGTTTTTCTATCTTGAAACAACAGCGTCACTTAACTGTTAATTGAATTATGCTCAAATCATTACTTCAGTGTCTCTGAGCTGCAAAAGCATCGCACATTATGCCACACATGGTAGTCTTCAGCTTTTGCTTAAAATGTTTGCACAGATCATTATTCAGCTTGCTGTTTCTGTTGCCAAGGTTAGAGATTGCAGTAATGTTGTCAGAATTAATATGTCTTTAACAGTGGGAATGCGAGGGTCATGGATACGAATATGTTAGAGTCATGAATAAGTTTTAAAAAGAGTTTATTTTGGCAAACAGCAATATGAGAAATTTGAAAGTCCAACAACAAACAAAGTCTAATGTGGAATATATATATATATATATATATATATATATATATATATATATATAAAAAAAAATAGGGTGGGGAGTTCTGGTGACTCAATAGTTTAAATGACCAATTTTTAGACCAACCTAGTGATTTTGGTATTCCTAGGCTATCCAAGAACTAGAAAGCTCAATATGCCTAATAAAAGTAAAATGACAATAAATAAATAAATACATGAAAATGGATAAAGACATTTTGAAAAGCATTCTAAATCACCGAGCTCTTGCATAAGAAAAGCGGCTGAAAGCAGTGTTTTGTTTAAGTGCATGTCCACAAGTCTCCCGGTAGGCCACACTGACCAACTGGAAAAAAATCAGCAAGCTGCCTCCAGACAAACTGTGGAAAGAAAGACGACAAATAAGCAAAGTGATGGAAGAGACTAAGAAGAGCAAGGTACACGCTAGTCATAGATATAAAAAGAGATACTTAAACACCTGGGGACCCACTTTTGCTGACGCTGCTATGCACAGTACCTGCCTGATGGCTGGTCTGTCCCTATGAGGATGCCTTTCAGTGTCCTATAAAAGCAGCACTGAGGGTTAAATCTCAAAGGTTGGTGACACTGGTGAGAAACTTCTGTCAAGTATGTCACTGTAGTTTCATCACGTTGTGAGGATGATACCTCTCATTCTTCTAAGATTAAGGCTATAAGTAAAGATATTATAACACATTTGCTAATAACGACATAAAAACCCAAACAGACATTAAAAAATGGCGAGCACCAAAGTGGGCAAATAGAAAATCTACACCTGGAATCTGTTACCTTCTGTTACAACAAATATAAATCGAGGTCCACACAATTTTTTTGTGTTTTTATTTATGATTTCCTGCGTTCTGGATTTTTGTAACAACAGTATTAGCCATTGCCGGCTTTGGATGTACACAGTTTGTAATTTTAATAAAGTACTTAAAGCTTATGATATAAACAAATGCAATTTTTGATATATGCTGACTCAAGCGGTCTTGTTCTCACAAGGATTATGCATATTGCTGATTACTGGGATATGGTTAGTTGTTGTGTATATACACACTTCATTGTCCTCTCTGATTTAGGTTGCCTAGAGCCAAAACTTTGGCAGCAAGGATAAAAACAGCACTGAGCTAAGACTGACTAATAACTTTATCATACTTCATCCTCAGACTGTATTTTTTTTTTTGTGGTCAAGTATCAGCTTTTGGTCAAGTATCAGCTTTATATATATATATATATATATATATATATATATATATATATATATATATATATATATATATATATATATGTGTGTGTGTGTGTGTGTGTGTGTGTGTGTGTGTGTGTGTGTGTGTGTGTAATTATATATATATGTATATATTTTTATAGGTAAGTAAAACCCTGCCACTCAATACAGAGGATTAGAACAGTTCATCTCTAATTTGAGAAACAGTAAAGATGAATGAGAAGCAGTGACTAAATTACTAATATGACTGCCAAGCAATACAATTTTGAGTTGCACAAAACCCATCAACCGCTACCCCTTCATAATTCTGTAAGTAACATTTGATAAAGTCATGATAAGTGAGGCATGAGACAAAAATACATTTCAGTTACCACCGTGAAGTTTGTGAGAGAAGAGGGAAATCACAAGATTGCTCAAACAAGAATTTGGTGGCACCAAAAATTGTCGGGATTTTCTGGCACAGTACAAAGTAAGATGATAGTGTCTGTACCAGGTCTCACAGTAGGAGACAAAAACGTATACACTCTCTTAACAAACAAGTTGAAGAAACAAAAAAAAAGAAAAAGAAGGAAAGCGAAAAATGGAAAATTCAAAATGAAAACAATGGGAGGTTTATGTATTAAACTTGTGTCTTACAGCAGGTGTATTATTTCTTCAGTCTTTTTCTCTGTGGTCTATGGAAAAGCCCACACCACTCTGGAGGTGGTGGATATAGAAATGTGTTTGCCTGGAGGCTACAGTGTTGCTTTCCTTAGCAAAAAAAAAAAAAAAAAGCCTTACCTTTGGCTTTTTAAGGACAGCATTTGAAAAAGAAACCAACCAAAAATTTAGAGTCTCTTTCTCTTATTTGTGCAACGGAGAGGGTCTGAAAAGAAGGGCGAGCGACTTAGCCAATAAACTGGTTTTCAAATTCATTATAAATGTCACCCCACAGAACATCCTTGTAAACAATTCCTTGATTATTTGCCACAATAACAAATCTGAAGCCATTACTGAAAACACAATATTAAAGCCCACTGAAAGTGACATTCATCTTGCCTTTATGTTGCCTGGTTTCCATGTCACCACCCATATTAAACATCTGCATGCACTCGTGGCAGAGTAAAGTGGCTTGAATAATAAAATACCAGAACTAATTTTTTGGTGAACAGTGCACACAGGAATTATTAACTAGTAGAGAAGGGAGGGTGATAGTTATTATCTGTTACATCAACTAAACTGGATATGCACTGGTCCTCAGTAGACACCTTCCCTTGACAAGCTAAATTATCATCTTATCTATGCATTTACTGATTAAGATTTTGATCATACCGGCTCATGTTTCATTTGCCCTCTGGTTGAATAGGTAGTGATACCAGATTGAGCTATTAAGTTTCTGATCTTACAGTGCAGAAGGAAACCACATCAAATTTGGTTAAGATGGAATACTGAAAATGTTATATTGCCCAAGGTTTTCTTATTTAAAATATGACTTTGGACTTCTTGAGTTTTTCATGTGTTTTGAGGCTGTGAAAGATTGATTAAAATTTTTAATATTAGTGAATGTGGTAAAAGCAAAATATTGGTACCTGGCTTATTTCATGGGTTTATTAAATTCCCTTTGATTATATCAATAAATAAAAATATGCAAGATCTTGGTGTAAATAGATCTTCTTTCAGCTGCTACATTTAGATGTAAGTTATTACATGTACATTTTAATCAGAACGGAATATTTTAATATTGCATTCTTTCCTTTTCCCCAAGTAACTAATTAAAATCTCCATCATTCTTAATAGCCTCAGTCTAATTACTTGCTTAATTAATTAATTACTTTTGAAGACTTCAAGCTGCCATGTGGAGGTTTCACCACTAGAGGCGCTGCAGAACAATGTTTTTAAAAACTGGTTATAATGTTGCTCTGATCATCTGCAATAATTACAAAGCTTAACTGTTTAGAAAAGGCTTTTAGTGTTGGGTTATTACATGAACAATTTTATTTATAATGGAATATTTTAATATTGTATTTTTTTTACTTCTTAAGCAAAGAAGGCAAATCTCTATTGGTGTTAATCTCATTAATGCAACTACATTTCTAATAAAGACTTAAAGCTGCCTTGTGGAGATTTGACCACTAGAGGCGCTGTAGAACATTGTTTTAAAAACTGGTTACAATGTTGCACAAATAGAAATTCTATGGTTAAAGTGTGGTTAAAGTATGATCATGTAAGTTTATAACTCGCATAAAGACAGAAATTTACAAAAAAACAAAACAAAACACCCCCAAAAACCCAAACAAACAAAAACAAACCCCAAAACAAGATAACAAAGCAGGTTTCAAAAAATTAAAATTAATTAAACACAACCTTTTTCAATGTAACATTTGGTTAAGTTTAAACGAAACCTTCTTTTTAAAAATTAAATTAATAAAAATAAATAAATGAAACCTGTGTTTTTTGTTGAAAAAAAAATATAAAAAGTGAAGTGAATTCAAAACCTTTACTCTTCTTGACATTAATACCAGGAAAAATATTAAATCAGACCAATGCCAATTTGACATACCAGAATAAAACTTCGGTAACTTTAAGTGTAACTTTTGTTTCAGCAGAGGATTTGTATTTGTAAAAAGTCAGCTCTTTTTATTTTCGTGTGATTTTAGCACAGCAGTTCATCTGGTTTCCTAATCACCAAACAAGTGGCATCACACGGTTTCTTGATCTCGACCAGAGTGGCTGCTCTGCTTTACTGTGCAAATAGGTGACAGCCTGCTGAGATTACAGCAAACTTTCACTTTAAGAATCCGCGTTTTTGATTTCGCTCGCTGAAGTTGTTGATTCAGTTTGGTATCAGGCGTGTAAATAAGAGCGATTACAGTGTGTGTCACTTTAAGAGTCAGTCTTCGGATGGCTTCTTGATATTAATAGAGCTGCTGTGTCTTCCTCCTCTGACGTAATGCCCACAGCCTACAGAGAGACAGGCAGAGAGGTCCTGTCACAGCAAAGCGATAACACTAGTCTGAAAGAAAAAAAAAATATATAGAGGGAGATTTTTCAACTGCTCTGCTTTTGCTTTGCTGTGCCCAGCAAATCCATCCACGGCTGAATAACATAACTATACCTTCGGAATATTGCAATACCTGAGCCAAACTCACTCAGTAATGAGTCGGTATTAGTCTAGTTTCATGTGCTACCGTGAAGCCTTAACTATCTCTCTTTCCCTCCCAGACCAAAGAAAAAAAAAGAGACAGCCAAGACACAGTCACCCCGTCCGACATCATCAACAAACAAAAACCCCACAAAGAGACGAAGCAGCCAGCCAAGCAGCCAGCCAGCCAGCCAGCCACCATCTTAACAGGCTGCTGAAAGAGACACACACAGAGAACAGAGGCTAATGCTTATTTTTGATCAACAGGTAAGCAGCACCAAAAGAAACACTTCCAGCACAAATGCACACCATGCACACAGCCCTCTCTGTTGGTGCAGAGGCATTGTAAACGGCAAAAGAAGAAGGGGGGGGGATTGCATCGGCGATGAACGCTTTGGAGTTGTAGACGGCGAAATGCATGCTCTCGGACAAGTGGGAAGATGAAATGTGTTCGTCTTAAAAAGGAAGCCGTGCGATTAGGAGGCAAAATATTGCTCTGTTAGCTGTTGGTAGTTTTACGACGGGCAGCAGTCGGTTTGCGTCTTATGTAACTAACGGCCTGAGCAGCGTCGGTAAGGAAAGAAGGGGATCTGCTGAATGAGAGAGAGGGAAAAGAGCAGCACCGCTTTGAATTCACATGGCAATTTACATTTAGGTTAGGACACCCAAACGCTACACAAATACAAATTGGGGGGCTACCGGGGGACTGCTCTGATTTTAAGACTGAGTTTGAAGGCAGCAACAAGGGGACGCGGAGTGACTTTAGTCGCCCTCAAAGTAGGTTTGTGTTTTCTCTTTTTTAAGTTTTGTTTCTTGTTTCTTTTTCTTTCTTTCTTTTTTTTGTGGCATTCATTTACGTTAAGTGACACTCTGATTGATTTCCTAGAAGCCAGTGACTTGAAGTGATTTTGCCACCACAGGGTAACTCTCGTGTAACTACTAAACTGTGCGCTACCTCTTGTCTATTTTCATTGATAACTTTTTTCATTGCCATTCTAACTGCAAACTTGATACTCAAGTTCAGATTTCTTTGCTCCTCTGAATGACGCACGTCGCAGAGTAAGAGAGAGGGAGACAGACGGGGGGGGAAAGAGGTTTAAGCTGAAAGATGAACATAGTTGCTTGCTTCTTGTTTACTGGACTTAAAGCGGAATGAAGCGTGAGTGTACATCATTGAGATTGTGTTTAGCAAATGATTTACAACCGATGTGGCGCTGGTTTTTTTTCCCTTCTTCTTCTCTTTTGCACATCTTTCATTGTTAGGAAACTCGAGAGCGCATGGTGGATGTGAAATGTCGTAAAGGATACCCCCCACCACCACCACCACCACCACACGCAACCCCCCCCCCAAAAATCATCCTCTCTTATCAACTTTTGAAGAAAACAAGTGGCTCTCGGATCAGATATCGCGCATTTATCGGTTTCCTCGCTGGTGGACGTTTCGCGAGTGATGCCGGGAAGGCATGAGTTGCATTTCCACTCAACTTTGAAAAAGTCCCCCCTCCTCTTCGGTCGTAAGAAACTGTGATGTTCCTTTGAGATAAGGGGAGCTGGGTAGGCATGACAACTCTGTGGGGAGAGCAGAGTATGTGAAGCCAGCACAATGAGGCACACACTGCAAGGAAGCTTTTTACATAGTCCCTCACCAGAGTTCTCCAGTTCTGGCCCCCAAAGAACTCCTTATGCGTGGAGCGACTTTTATTCAGCAGATAACCTCAGTTTTTTGTTTTTTTTTTTAAGCAGAGGAGGCCTGTGAGACCTCACTGTGACACTTGTTCACAGCTGTTTGAGGTCCCACTTTTTTTTTTTTTAATGAAGTAATTCATTACAGTTTCAGAACTGTCCTATGGTGCTTTAAATGTAGCTCCATGGCATTTCAGTGTTAAACAGAAAAAAATATATAATAAAAAAAAGCCACTGCAGAGATGTTAAAAAGCAATTTTAAGCCAATATCTTAAGTTTTTATTTGCATCTTAAATACCCAACTTCTTGGCCACGATACAGTGGAAAAGTTTCACAGTTGCTTCCCATCAACTGTGTGTGGATCGCGTCAGGAAATAAAATACGTACCAAACTTTTAGTGTTTAGTTTGCGTTGCAGCAGCAATCGAACACGTCTGATTCTGAAACTTTAAATACTGAGCGTTCGTTTTGGGCTTTTCCAGCAGAAAAGCTGTTCATTCTTTTTTGCCTGAGCGACTGGCAGCATTGTAAGCCACATGTATCCTGTGAGAAGTGGGATTATGACAGATTATTTTATTTAAAAAAAAAAAGTACATTAATGTGATGTAATCAGCTCCATGTGTAACATTTTCTAACAGTGCTTTCACATCTGCTTTCCAATGCATGCATGCACAACAGTGATGCTTTTTTAACAGTTCCACAAATTCCAGTATGCGCAGTCCTGTTTGTCTTCTGCTCTTTATTCTTCTTCTTCTTCTTCTTTTTAAATATTTGGTATGAACAGTATTAATTCAGTAGTTTTTATCACAGAACATAAGTGAACTTGGATCAAAGTGGTTTTTAATCAGAAAAATCCAAATTTCAAAATTTCAAAGATTAAAGTGGTTGGTGATGCTTTTATGCCATATTGTGTGTTTATGTTATTGCCTTAGATATGCTGCACTTCAGCCTTGGGTGTAGTTTTACTGACGGTCCAGAAAACTTGTTCCTACAACCGAAGACATCAAGTATGTAATGAATCCCTGTCAAACCTTCTATAACTTTAAGCAGTGCTCTGTAAAATTAGCTAAAACACTTGATCCACGCGTGTATCAATCCAGCTCCGTAACTTTGAAAAATTTTCCGCTCTCCAGACATTGGATATTATTGTATCTTACAGCTTTGTTCATAGCCGCTATTAAATGTCAAAACAGTTGAGAACTTCCTAAAGAGAACCCCCACCCCCCACCCCCCCGGCTTGTAAAACTCATTCCCGTGTGTGTGTGAGACTGAGTGGGAGACAGCACAGCACTTTTTCCTGTGCGTCTGTATGTGCTGTGGAGACAGCCATGGCTTACTCATATGGCTGCAATATGTGAAGCCTCTCTGTGGTGGAACTCGCAAGAGAGAAAGTTTTTAGAGATAGAGAGAGAAAAGCTGCGAGGGAGAGAGGGAGAGAGCGCACACATGGAGTGAGGGAAGTCAGAAATGTCCTGTTCAACTAGCTGGAATGTATCTCCTGTGTTTTATTGATGGTTTGATGTTCTGTAAGACATGAGGAACAACTGTAGTGATTTTGTGGGCTGCCATGCATTTGTCTTTGGTCGTTTCAAAGCGGTACTGCATTACAGGGGAAAAAGCCCAGTATGAAATGGAGTGTAAAGGGAGCCTTTAACCTAGAGCAGGCGGTTTTTGGGGGAAAATAGTAGTGATTTCAGCGGTAGACGTGATTGATTTTGCTGCCTTGCTGCGTCAAGATCAGGGGGAAGCTGCACGAACCTGATATGGCTCTGAATTTTCCAAAGTAAAATCGATGATCTCGCATGCCCGAAAAGCATTAACAGAATTGATGCAAGTTGGTAAAACTTTGAGCGAAGCCCCTCTGCGTGCTACAGTAAAAGTTTTGGGGGGAGGTAAAGTGTGTTTGCCTTACGCTGAGGTTTGACACTAGTAAAGGGAATGCAGTGTAATAATAATTTGACCTCTACTCCATTGTTGGTGTCTCTCTCCTGGTCCGAACTGATGCACGTCCTTTCTCAGAGCACTGCAGCATTTTGAATCCTGTGGACATATACCTTATAGCTAACAAAGGGCTGATTGTAGTTTGTCTTTAATAGTGAAGTAGTCTCCGGGTTGTTTTTTTTAATACAGGATAGCAAATCTGTGGACCACCACGAATCAGTCTTTGAAACTGTTGAGACACTTTTTAAGTTTGACTTTTTCCTTTTGTGTATTTTGAATATGTGGGAAGCCTTCCTCAAATATTTGATGGTAAATGTTGAACTGTTCTAACACTCACTGTTTCCAATAGCAGGAAAAGATAGCATCTGTTAGAGAATCAGTCGTTATTCATCTCAAGCCTGCCTGCAGTTCAGATAAAGGAAACATCCATTTGTCACCGATAGTTTATTTAGAGAGAGAGAAAAAAAGAAAGAAGAAACCTTTTTTTGTAAGTCTTCTGGATCTTTGGCTTCTCTAACTAGCTTTTTAACTTTCTTCTGCTTGCTCATGTCCTCAGGACACAGTTGTTTTTAAATTATTTTATTGTTTGTACATATTTGGGCCTATTAGTACTTATATTCAGTGCTTGCAGCATTGGTGATACAGGGATTTGAGTTTATTCTCTCACTGCATTTACTGGAAGTCAGTCTGGAAAAGAGCGTCTGCTAAATGCCCAAAATGTCATCCCCACTCTGTCTGTGGTTACTGCAGTCTTGTTTAGGCTTGACTTTGTCTCTAATGTCTTTGGTCTATTTTAGACTTTTAAGTCTGTCTTTTAGAGCGCCTGCTTCAGATAACGAGCACATGGTCTTGGTTTAGGGTGAAATGATTCTTTTTTTTTCTGCCTGTTTTTATTTTTTTTTGGGGGGGGGGGTACACTAATCCTAAATATGAGACAGTTTTGCCCCCTTTGAACTGAGAGAGTAAAAATACTTGTGCCACGATACAGCAAAGAGTGATAAAGAGGCGGTGCAGCGGATTACCCGTCAAAGGTGGTGACAAAGCAGCAGTACAGCCTTGTGGTTATAAAGGCTTTCCTGTCCCCGAAAGACTCGACATTTTTTAAACTCATCGCCACCATGGGAACTCCTGTGCATCAGTTAAATATCTGAATTGTACTGCGGATCGTCTTTATTTCCCATGATCAGAATTTAATTATGAAACACGTCTTTGGCTTATTTGTATCAGGGCAGTCAGTAAATGAAACCTACAGGTTGAGTAATGAAACCTACAGGTTGAGTGAGTGGTGAGCTCTGTCTGCTTTGACTCAGCGGTATCACGCTCATGCCTCCCATACACCCATACGTTCAGATATCAATCACATCTCATTGGAGTATTGAACTCGAGCAAAACGCCGTGGAGCATTTGTTCCAACCCTTTGATAAATTACATTTTAAATCTTGCACAGTCATGAAATAGCACATCCAGTGCTGTTGTACGGAAAGATTTTGTAACATTTACTACACAAAAGTTTTGCACATTTCAGACACTGGACGAATTTGACCCCATGCTTCACTCATAAAGCCAGTCGTTGCAGACATTGTATGGGTTGAAAACGGTGCCTCGGCTTGCACCTTCACTCAGACATTACAGCAGGTGTTCCCGCAGGTTTGAAGGAAAAATAAAAGAAAAAAGAAGGAACTCCTCAAATTTTGACAGCTGTATGTCATTAAGAGAGAACTGTAGCCTATAAACAGCTGTCAGTGATGCTCTCGAGAATAAGTTAAGAAGCCTGGAAGTCTGATCAGATTTGTTCGAATGAAGAAGATCTTGGTGCTGCAAAGACCTTTGACAACTGCATTATTAGATGAGTGCATGTACACATGCGTTCCATCAACCTATTTGTTAAAAGTTAATACGGCAGCGTTTTGCTCTCCCCTCGAATAGCTTCACACGTGAAAGCTCCATAAAAGCGTCGAAACGCTGAAAGGTGAGATCTGATTACAGCGACTCCACGGCTCCTGCTGTGGTGGCTCTACGGTACTTGCTGCTGCCATGTCACTTCATTTGCATTTATCATTTCTTTTGCCAACCTTGATTTATTAATGTGCAATGTGAAAAGGCAACCCAAACGGACTTGATAAGGGTCGAGAGCAAGATAATCCATCACGGGAAACGTGTAGGTTCAAATATTTGATAATTTTCTCAGTTTTATCTTGTTGTATGTGCATATTAGAGGGCACATTATGTAAAGCTTTGCAGCTTTTCTGTATCTTGACACTGACAGTGAGATAAGGAAGAGAGGATACAGTCTAATCACCCCAAAATCTATCTTCCTGCAAACTTCACGTGCTTCATGCAAAATGTGTCTGTGCACCTGTGATGCTACTGTCAGCATTTCTACAACAGCTTTAATTTGTGTATAAAATATATAAAATCAAATATAGTTCAAACAGTAATATGTCACATGTGTATTATGATGGAATATAAACATCAATTTAGTTACAAAAAGTACATTTTATTGTTTTTCTGCGTGTAAACTTACTGTCAGATGAGTTTGATCACTTCAAGCATCAGAAATGTATTTACACGCGTGATGTCGCGAGTGTGTTTCTTTACTCTTTTCCTTAAGCGTCTTAAGTGATGAGCATGGCTCCATCTGGAATTTCTTTCCGTTTTCACACGGCACCCAGCAGGCAGACAGCGAAAATTAACTATGGAAATTGTGACAGTGGCAGAAGTGGCAGGAATCTGAATGTGATTTATGTTGTTAGCTTCTTTGTGTCGAAGCCGAAACGGCTGTGCAGCACGCAGATGGAGAGTGCTGAACCATTTTTCTCAAGTACTGTATGCGTAATTCAGTGAGACTTTTCTCAAGTAGGAGAAGTGTTTTTTTTTTCTTTTTCTTCTTCTTCAAATCAAGGAAGCCACTTGGATACAAGTTGTCTTGCTCCGACGGGAGGAAAGATTGTTCCTGAATGAGAAAAAGTCGTTAGATTTTTATCGCTGTAAGGAAGTCCAAAAACATCCACCTGCTTTGTAGTAGGAAACTGTAAGATCAAACTTTTTCCACCTGTCAGGATTTGAGATTTGTTTTCTGTCAACAAGTTTTAAAGTGCACAGCACAATTTGCGTTGCCATAACTGCATTGCATAGATCATCAGCTTTTAGTTTAATGGAATCAGGACCAATTTGACTAATAATTTTCTGCATGATAACTACAGTAGTTTTGATGTGGTTGTCGTCTGTTCACTGTTCCTTGTATATTTTTGATATGGCATCCGTTCCTGCAAAATATCTTTGCACATCTCCTCATGCTTAGCCTGCAGTATCAATAAACATTCATCTCCAGACAGTACAGCGTAGTTGATAGATTGCTATCAGTTATTGTAGGAGCCCACTGGCGCTTATCTCCTCCTCTTGAGGTCAAATCTATCTCATTTGCTGCATGGTTATGATTGAATTGACTCACTGACTGTTTATTTCTGTACTGAAGGTTAACTGTCTGCTCTGTCAACAGTCAAACCAAGAACCTGCACACATACACGCAGCTTAGATTTCTTAGCTGACAAATCTGTTGCTTTCTCTTTTCTGCTTCACGTTTTTTTCCCTTTTCTTTTTTCCCCCTCTTTAAGTGCCTCTTTCTGTTTCTTTATCGCTAAATCTCTGCCTCCTATTTTTACTGTAACGCAAGACAAGAAGGACTGTTAGTGTCGTGTGCTCAATCATGCTATAATCACTGTCAAAACACTTAATTTGCTTGCTTGAAGATTGCTTTTAACTTTCACTTCAGCTGACATTTGTTTGCTATTGTGCTCTCTCTCATTCAGACTCGTGATTCTTTTGAGGTTCGATGTGGCACACTTTTCTGTGGCAGTGCCTGACGCCTGATCCAGTTGCTTTTCTTGCAGTTGTACAACTGCTGCCTAATGCCTGTTTATTTTATGGATGGGTGTAATTGTATGTGTGATATACTCTAAGCCCTCATTGCATTGACATGTGCTTACAATTTCAAGTCTGTCAAATATAATAGCTGCCATTTTTAATACGTGAATCTGTGCTTTCTCTTCTGTGATTATCTGCAGTGACGCAGTTTGTTTACTCCTGAGAGTGTTTGTGTGTCCTTGTTACTACTATATACCTGCTGAGGAATGAACTTTTTTTTAACTACCGTAAAACTGTTGGGTTGTCTCTCTCTCTCCACCCTCTCCTCTCTGCATGCACACACTCACACTCACACATACACAAACACACATGTATGTACAGCCCCATTAGTATTGTAGTCTGGGATCAGACTAAAACATCTGGTGGCTCACTAACTTTTCAAAGTGGTCTTTGTCCTCACTCTGGTGCGTGTGTGCATGTGTCTCTCGGTGTGAGCGTTTCTCTGCATGGTTGTGTGTCAGAAGGGGCAGACTTTTTATGGCGTCCCGTCAAATTAAAACTATGATTTAAGCGACTAACATTGTTTTTTTCATTAAAGCACACAGCCGCACTTTGCTTCTCCTGATTTTTTTTTTTTCGTTCCTTGCGCCCGTGGCTGTGTGGACTGTTTAGTCTGTAGAAAATAAAGATGAGAGAATGCAGATTAGGAGTGGAACTGTAATTCTGCTGTAACTGTAGTTCCATGAAGGGCCAGTCTAGCTCAGCCTGGTGTGTTATTTTATTCATGTATCCCTGGCTGGTTGCCCTATACCAGAAGGCAGGAAGAAAGCACAGGGAGATATGACACCTTTTCAACTTGATTCTGGTCTGGCTTGACATTTCTGAAAGAAGTAGAGGAATGAAGTTAGGCATAGCTAACCGCCTCACCTGTTCTCTGCAGGATGGTGCTGGGCTTGGCTTTCTTTTTTGATACTGTAAAGTAACTGTGTGAAAGCAGCTTTGGGCTTTAGAGGGTACACCCCTGCAGACAGTTAGAGCAGATGCCCTCAGGGCTTCTCTTCAAGCCACATAAATGTTGAAAAGGCAGGGACTAATCTTCTCCCACAGGCAGTGAAGAGTGCTTAATCAGCACATTTGAAGGTGTTGTAGCTTGTTCTGGTACAAGGACTTTTTAAATGTATGAAATCTTATGCAGTAAATTGTTTGAGTTAAAATGAAACAGGTGACTTTGGGCACTAAGCCACAACCTTTTGGCTGAGGTATTTTAGATTTTTTTTTTTCCTCAGTTGAAATTATATAACTGTGGGGTAATAGTCTTGTGGCTGCTTGGCAGTATTTTATGGTTAATGGCTTAAAATGATGTGATCTAAGAACAGTATTGTTTTAAAAAATGAACTACAAAGGATTTTGCGTCTCAGATTGATATAATCTAACATTGGGTTTCGAGAATCATGTAATTCTACTGGTACTGATATCGACTAATAAATTTCTGGTATTGTGACACCAGAATGGATACTTACCACAAGTGATCAGTAATGATGCCAAGTCAGCAGAAGCACAGGAAATAAATAGGGCTGTAGTTGAGTACATTTGTAGTATTGCAGGATCGGACTAGTATTGCCCCTGTGGTATCAAATAATTATATAGTATGAAGTATTTTCCTGGGTGTTAATATTGGGTTTAAAATTCTAGTGTCATGACAACCCTAGTTCCTACTATTACCCAATAAGATGGCGTTCCCTTATGGCAGTGTTTGATGTGTATACATTGTGCTGCATCAATAATGCACTGGCTCAATAAAGTATGATGCAGAGCTGAAAGACTCAGTTCAGTTTCTGTGGCTCAAAATGAAGAAAAAAAAACAACTAAAACAAAACCAAAAACCACCATCGGTGTCAGCAATGGATCTGATGTGAGATATTTGTCATTGCCAGCATTTTCTTTTTATTTGTGTCTTTAAAAAAATGGGGGGGGAGAAACAAAGCTTGTCACTGATAAGCTGTGTGTAACGGTGTGTTTTTGAGAGTATCTGCAGGGTGTGTGAAGAAGTGTATACATGGATAGATGAATGATGGAGGGAGGGAGGTGGTTCTTTTTTGAAATGGAAATTAAGGGGGCACACATCTGGGGGTCTTTGAGACTTTTGTGAAGGGGAGACGAAGAGGTGGGTGTCAGAGGCCCACAGTCAGAAGTGTGTGTATGTCGATATGTGGGGATGCAGTAAGTGGGGGGTTGGTGTTATGAAGAATGGACACAGAGAGGGATATTTTCTCATTTTTTGCGGTAGGAAGGCGGTCATAAGGAAAATAGGATGGAGAGGGGGGTCTGCCTGTCTGTGTTGGACAGTGGTTTGGTGCTGATAGAGTGATGGATGGACGAATGGACAGACTGATGGAGAAAGAAAGAGGAGAAGAAGGGAAAGCAAAGAACAGGAGGCTGTGGTGGACAGCAACAGAGAAGGAGATGAAGTTTGCAAAGCAACAACAGAATAGAAAGAGTAAGAAAAAAAAGGGAGGAAGGAAAGAAGGATGGACAACAGAGGAGATAGATGAGGAACTGTTTTGCATAAGCAGGAGGAGGAGGTAAGAAAGGTGGGGCGAGAAAGGGGGCAAAAGATCACTTACTGTGGTTGAAAACTTTACGGCTGACAGTTAAATTTTCTTCAGGCCTGTGTGTGCGGGTGCGTGGATGTGAGTGTGTGAGTTGTGGTGGGTGGAAAAGCACAGTGGGGGGCATGGTGTTTGTTCTGAAACATGGCTTTTGGGCTTTTTAGTGCTTCTCACACAAGTTGTCCTCTCCCTTTTCTTTAGAGGCTGATTTCATCTAGCTGTGAGAATCTCTCTCTCTCTCTGCCTCCACTCTCTCTTTCTCCTTTTTCTCCCTCTTGCTCTTTTAGAAAAGTCAGTGAGTCGGTGAAATGATCGCATTCCCATGTGCCGCATAAAAAAAATGTCAGTTTAATGTGTGAACTACCTTCTTTGGGAGGAGGTTTACAAAGTCAGGATGAATGTTGCGTGATGACAAATTTGTAATATCTTCAAGTGGCCACTCCCTCTGCTGCTATGTATTCTTTCAGTTAACACCTGTGTAAAACTTGCTCTTTCTGATACTTGAGATGCATTTTATGTGTCAGATTTAAGTAAAACCTCAGTTTTTTTGTTTTTTTTTTGTCTGCTGCACTATATGATAAAATACATTTTTGTTTTGAAATAATAAAAATGTGTCTTATCTTGAGAGGTACGTCAAGCAGCTTTAAAAGTGAAGCCATGTTATGAACGGTGAGATAAAACAAGTGTTCTTGATTCCCCCCCTTTAAATATATTCAGGTTGCGTTCCAGTGGTATTAGACTGTTGGCTGACATCTTTGCTTAAACTATATGTATGCGATTATAAGGAAAGTGTGCCAAAGAGTTTTAAGGATGGAAAACGTCCCTCCCGAATAACACTTAAGAAGGAGTCAACTGTGAGAGTGTTCAGATTGACTGATTATAATGGAGGAGATGCAGAAAACAAAGAGAATTAAGAAAGCCAGCATGTGGATTAGGAGGTAATAGAACAGTGGGGACAAATTACAAGTAGTAGTTAAAAATGTATTTGGGACGCTGCAGTGTTGTTTTAACTCTAGAGATCATCTTGAATAATGGCAGTTTGATTAAGGATCTTAAATTGAAATCTTTGCCCATTATACAACATTAACCTCTCTGCTGTTAACCTTAACCTCTAGTTTGCTCTGGTTTGGGTTACTGGGATCATCACCTGTTAAGGTTGAGAGAGCATTTTTCATGTTTTAAATGCTTTGTTTTTGACACTGTG
Organism: Pterophyllum scalare; assembly: GCA_024447675.2. NCBI lineage: Eukaryota > Metazoa > Chordata > Actinopteri > Cichliformes > Cichlidae > Pterophyllum > Pterophyllum scalare. The sequence goes on from JAMQGT020007999.1 coordinate 33,277, forward strand.
TAAACAGATTATAACATAACTTAAAAATAATAATGTCATCCCAAATGTTATAGCCTGTTATGGACTTCAGTCATACAGGCAACCTCTGGTCACCAGGAAACATTGTGTACTTCCTAACCAGTTGGGGAGTGGTTGCTGGACATTACAGGCTATCGCTGTGTGAAATTGCTTGCAAAGAGGATGCAGTCGCAGCTGTTCCCTAGGCCTGTGTAGGAACCTTAGACAATTTCTTTGTCAAGGGTGGAATTTTCACTCACAATTACAGTGCTACGTTTGCGCTATCTCCCGCGTGTCTTACCTTAGTGCAGCTCTTTTACTCCACCACAGCACCAGCAGTACGCAGCAGTAGCTAAAATTAGCTTAAAAACAAAGTCCATTAATCTCTTAAGTAAAGAAATGATGAGCTACCAGCATATGTAATAATACAGACTTCAAAACAAACTTCACATAAAGACAAAACAACCCCCCAAATACTGATTTGAGGTAGTACATTATGGATGCTAGCATTGGCAAGGAACGGATCTAGGTTTAGCCAGCTAGTTGATACATTAGCTAGCAAATTATACCTGTTTACAGGTAAGCTAACTTTAACTAACACCTGAAAAAAGTCAGTTTTAAAAAGTGAAGCTTGTCTATTCAAATTGGAATTTGAACGAAATTTGGGGAAAACTAGAGACCTTTGTTTTGATTTGGCGATAACTACAGAATTTATGGCTCATGTTAGCTAATGCAAGCCTGCTTAGGATATACCGCCTTGATTAAATTCGTCCAAACTGACAAGACTGGTCCGATTGCTCGTCTGGCTGGCTTGTAGGACAGTCCCTTGTTGTTGTTTTGACCGATTCCAGCTCACACACATGATGGGACCAGCAAAAGGATGCTGACTATGTTTTTCTAAATAGCTGCAGGTATCATTAATAACAATAATTTTCTGGAATTTATGCAGTTGCACCTTTTATGTGACTAAATTGATTATGATCAGCTGAGTTGATTTATAGGTGATGGGAAAAGACTGCAAAAAGAGTGGCACTCTATTAGTATGTAAAAATGGAGACCAATTGCTTTTTAAATGTGGTTTGTTGAATCTGAATTGTAAACCTCAAATATGTGAGGCAGTGATATGACTCTAAGGCAGTATGTCACTTTTTCTTTCTCTTTGCAAATGAACAGTGCATCACTGAAAATGTAACCTTGCTGCAGTCTAAGAAAATGAAAGATGCTTTGGCCTTCAGTCGAGATCAGTTTTGCAGCCTTATACACGAATCATATCAAAGGGGAGTTAATGTCTCTTAGGCACTAGTAGTAACTTTGATTGAGACACTGAAAAAAAAAACATTAAAGAATGTTTTCATTGCTGTAAAAATTATCCAGTATAAAAATTGCAGCAATACACTCTGACAAGTTGATCATTCTTGTT
>JAMQGT020008000.1:0-16703 GCA_024447675.2 Pterophyllum scalare
TGGTTATGTTATGTCCCTGTCTTTGGTTCAGTTACGTATTGCTTAATGCAACTTGGGTCATGGATCCATAGGCGGTGCTTTGGTATCACGTTCACTCTGGAAAGAGAGATTCAAAAACCTTGTGACAATCAGCGTTAAGATGTTTCAAATAGCAAACCATACTGCGAGTTGTAATAGGTGAAAAAAACAATGTTTACAATTTGAACTAACAAAAGTAGCAAGTTCCAGTGGCCGTCCTTTCTGCAGACATGAAAAGGGAATTCCACAAAAGAGCTTTGCTGTTGTCATGCAGATTTAACCCACTTCTCTGTGCATATCCATAGTTAAAGCTCATAATAGTTTCTGACATGGAACTCAAGGAGGTCTTAATCAAAATCAAGTACTGAAACACCAGCTTTAACTCATACTGCACCACTACATCTCGCAGATCATTCATTATATCTACAGCATAGTTGTCTGAAATATGGAACAGCTGAAGAGACTTGAGTAGGTAGTTTTTTTTGGGATGCCAGATGTTGAGGCCAAAGCAGGACTTTGCTCAGGAGGAAGTTCTTTGCAACGCAGAGTTAAACCTGGATGATCTTCACTAAAAATCGACTGCAACTCTGTCTTATTAGGTAAACAAAGCAACAACAGTAATTTGCACTAAATGATTCAACAAAACCAAAAATGCCACATAAAGCCAAGTTGTCACCTGTAGTGTGAGAAATTGAACCTCTCACAGGTACAGCTGGAAGGGGCAGATCTGAAGCAGGTTTTTGCAGATCCGTGAAGAACGTTGGCCATTTTGAAAGGAAATTAACAGACACCTCCTCCCCAAAGAGCAGAGTCAATCATAACAATAATACAAACCGTAACAATAAAAACACCACATTGGCGAGCACACAAATAAAGGAATCACAAAGCTGTCAGTAAACCATTATATGTCAGGAATCTCGGTGGCTCTGGCTGGGTCCTGAACCACCTTTTGCCAATGTTGAAATGTTGCCTTCACTTTGTCTTGAGGAAGTGTCATGTCAGCCCCATTGCATCCATCACCTGACAACTGCCTCACAGACGAACGCATCTTAGGGTTGTCTTGAAAAGTGGACTTTGATTTCTTCACCTCTTTGGCATTGCTCTGGATAGTTTTCAGTCTCCATGTCAGGTAACCGGAACTACTCTGGTGATTACAGAAAGGCTTCTCTGTATCAGTTACTATTTACAAATCCTGTTACAAGCAGTGGGCAGTTTGTAGCACATTGTGGATCACTGCAGACTGTTGGACTGTCTATTGCTGCATGCACAAAAGCCAAATTATGGCATAATGCATTAGAGGTCGATTTAAATCAATTGCTGCACAATGCCAAATTTTTTGTTTTGTGTCCCGCTGGGAATCACTGAGATATAACTGCCTGAATTAAAGACTGACTGGAATTAGCCTCATAATATGTCTTCAACCTCAGCATGGAAAAGACAGCAAAATAACACTGTCACAGAACACTGACAGCATGGATGTGCCTTAATATCATTACTTACATAACCACTCTTTGAATCCGGGTCCTTCGAGTTTGGGAACAAGGTTGTAATCCCATGTGCAGACATAATGCAGACATTTACTGCTGGGATCCTCCTGATAAGAAACAGATACATCATTGAAGTGATTCATCATCTCAAAATGACAATGGCCATATCAATTACTTACCCCCAGAAAGATTCAAGTTCCTGAAGAAAGTAGTTTATTGAGTTAAAAAAGTGTGGTAACACTTTCTGATAGAATGGGATCACGTGCTGATCAGGGACGTGTGCTGCAGACGTTTATTGTCAAATTCTTAAAATAGTTTTGTAACATTACGCATATCCAGCTGTATGATTTGCACTACCCAGCTATGTATTTTCTCTACAGAATCGCTGTAAATTCATTTCAAGTCAAAGAGGCTTGTTCAATCATTACTGTTCATAATCATTCTCTAAGACAAACTGTGACTTTCTTTTAAAACACTCCATGCAACGCAGGGTTAACATCTGATAAAAACAATTATTGATTTTAGTAAACGACAAGTTTGTAATATAGAGAAACATCTATTCAAACTAAGTGCTGGAATAACTGAACACCCAAAATGATAACAAAGTTTTTCTTAGCGCACATCACCTATCTGTGACCCTCTACCATGTCTGCCACAAGGATGTTCACCACCTTTCTTCTTGTAATATCAGAAAGGTAGTTTGTTTTCTCATATTCCTTGATTACTTGGTCACCACCTGGCTTTGAATGCAGGGCTGCTTTGATGATCTGAACTAACAATTGCAAGATATTCATCGGGAGCACCAACAGGGTAAATAAACATAAATAAACAATAAACATTCAGCGACAATACATGAGGACTGATATGACCTTTTGCATCAATCATTCCATCTGATTACGTCATCATGAGATGGGCTCTTTGTAATTTTCAAATGTCAATATATTGATGGTTGGTACAAACTAACGGCTAATTAATGAGCTTCAGTTGCAACATATCAGATCCTGAAGATAACTTACGTCTCTCGTGATGTGGCTTCAGTCTGCTACTTTTTGAGCTTCGGTAGATTCATGTGTTATTGTTGAGTCTGAACCTGATGATGATCCTTCAGATGCAGATGATGTGACCACTCTGATAAAAATGAAGAAAACTCCTCAGCTCTGTTGTCTAACAATGCACACGGCCTCACACATTAAAACAAAGTTGCATAAGCTATAAATTATTAAAGTTAACAATCCATTTTTAATGAAATATAAGGTTGTAACTCCTCACCATTGCAGTCATCAGTGAAGGTACGAAAGACACCTGAGATGACTTCAAAAGTTTTTCAGATTTGTCTGAATCCACTTCCACTCCAGCCTCCTTCAGGACTAAATATGCAGAACCTGGTAAATTTGAATTTGAATTAAATTTGAATTTCACCAGCACTAAAACATGCTATTAATTTATATTATTACAAGAGTTTTACTTTGATCATATTTATGACTTCCTTATTTATGACAGAGATGCACAGGACCCTCAAGCTCCCAGGCGTCTGCTAGAGGACCCGAGCCTGGAGGACAAGCAAAGCCCACCTGCAGGGCGAGTGGGGAATTTTGTATATGGAATGCAGAGGGCATACATGCCATACCCATCCAGACACTGATACACAGTATATAGAACACACTCCGACACAAACACTCACAAAATCACAAGCATCAGAGTGATCCTGATGATTGGGCTATTTTCCAGCATCTCCCAGCTGTTATGTGTGTCATAATGACAACACGGCACCTGTTAGACATTAAGAAGCACATCACTCTGTCTGCCCTGTCTCCTGTTTACCTTCTCACAGCGATTTGGATGATGCTTCATGATGGAGCCAAAGGATGGCGTCATTAAAACTCTGTTACTGGCTGTTGCCTCACACCTTAAGCGTGCTTGAGAGCAGTTAAGCATTTAGAGCCCTGATGATGTTTAAGGCAAAAGCAGACTTTATATATCAAGTGAGTCTTATATTTTAAGGGATCCAGAGCTCTACTTGGGTTAACTCATCCATGTAAGGTGTAATTCTGCAGCTTGCATTGATTCCAAATCCTACTGGAATATCTGCAGCAAGGTAGGCATTAAGCAGCAGAATTACCTGTTTTAGCATCATTGTATTTTTTATGATCCTTGATTACTATGGTAATCCTCAGTTTCTCACTTTCCTTGTGTTTCTAAATGTTTTATTTCCCCATTCAGTGCCCCTTTTCTTCCTCTTACTGTTTTCATAAGCTTGTTATTTATCCATCTTTCAGTTTACTTCCTGTTTTACTTTGAAGATTAGTTTCTAATGTGGTTTAATGTTTTTGTTTTATTCTTATTGTTGTTTGTTTGTTTGTTTGTTTGTTTTGTTTTGGGGGGGGGGGTTTCCATGCAGCAACTGCTTGGGCTGAAAAATGAAGCCAACATAGAAATGCCAAAAACTGCAGTTGTTGTAATGGCCTCATGAGGCCTCAGTCACATTAGAGTAAACATAGGACAGCAACCTCTGCAACCAGGAAAAGCCAGTGGTTGGCATTGATTTTTTTTGCCGTCTGCAACTGATCACAAGTAGTTGCAGCAACCAGAGAATCACCTGGATGCACCTGGATGGAGAATCCCGATGCATACAAGGATACATGTGCTTTTCCTTTTTACAGTAAGCAGAGCGGATTCCAGTGTTTCAGGCTTTTAGTAATATTTCTACACAGACATCAATACACAGTGAAACATCGCTCCTTGTTTTTTCTCAGGAGTGCACACACAGAGCAACATTCATGTTTTTTCCCCCTTTTTTTCTTCCTTCGTTAGATGTTAATACATACAATGCTCAAAAAAATAAAGGGAACACTCAAATAACACATCCTAGAGCTGAATGAATGAAATTTTTTCATTGAATACTTTGTTCTGCACAAAGTTGAATGTGCTGACAACAAAATCACACAAAAACCATCAATGGAAATTAAATTTATTAACCAATGGAAGCCTGGATTTCGAGTCACACACAAAATTAAAGTGGAAAAACACACTACAGGCTGATCCAACTTTGATGTAATGTCCTTAAAACAAGTCAAAATGAGGCTCAGTATTGTGTGTGGCCTCCACGTGTCTGTATGACCTCCCTACAACACCTGAGCATGCTCCTGATGAGGTGGCAGATGGTCTCCTGAGGGATCTCCTCCCAGACCTGGACTAAAGCATCCGCCAACTCCTGCACAGTCTGTGGTCCAACGTGATGTTGGTGGATGGAGCGAGACATGATGTCGCAGATGTGCTCAATTGGATTCAGGTCTGGGGAATGGGCGGGCCAGTCCATAGCTTCAATGCCTTCATCTTGCAGGAACTGCTGACACACTCCAGCCACATGAGGTCTAGCATTAGGAGGAACCCAGGGCCAACCGCACCAGCATATGGTCTCACAAGGGGTCTGAGGATCTCATCTCGGTACCTAATGGCAGTCATGCTACCTCTGGCGAGAACATGGAGGGCTGTGCGGCCCTCCAAAGAAATGCCACCCCACACCATTACTGACCCACTGCCAAACCGGTCATGCTGAAGAATGTTGCAGGCAGCAGATCGCTCTCCACGGTGTCTCCAGACTCTGTCACGTCTGTCACATGTGCTCAGTGTGAACCTGCTTTCATCTGTGAAGAGCACAGGGCGCCAGTGGTGAATTTGCCAATCCTGGTGTTCTCTGGCAAATGCCAAGCGTCCTGCACGGTGTTGGGCTGTGAGCACAATCTCCATCTGTGGACGTTGGGCCCTCATACCATCCTCATGGAGTCAGTTTCAAACTGTTTGTGCAGACACATGCACATTTGTGGCCTGCTGGAGGTCATTTTGCAGGGCTCTGGCAGTGCTCCAGAGTCTCAGTTCTCAGGAACTCACACAGCCCCCATCAATTTCTAACAGAAGAATTCACCTTCATATCATGTTTGCACTGCTCTTGGTAGAATGCAGGTCATTAATGAAATGAACTAACTATGTTTGCTTGTTTATAACTTCACAAATTATAAATTCACCCCATTTAGACTCTCTCAGCCAGTCTGTGGCAGAGAGAATAATAGATATTGCATGTAATTGCCAGCTTGACCCTGTCCAATCGACACCTGATAGCAGAGTGACTGTCATAGCAACTGTTATTGTCATCTTAACACAACAAAGCAGGTTTGAAGACAGCAATTGACTGGAAGTGGTACCCTCACTTTGAAGCAACCTTTTCAAAGGGAAGGAGATTACAAGTTCATTGCACCTGGGCGCAATAATTTTGGCTGCACAGCGGTCTCAGGCCCAACTAAATAGCATTAAAAGTTACATTTACAACCGCCATCCATCCATTTTCTTTTGCTTATCCTCTTCATGGTTGGGGTGGGGTGGGGGGTTTACACCCTGTGCAGGTCGCCAGCCTATCGCAGGGCTAACACAGAGAAGAGAGACAGACAACCATTCATACCTGTGGACAATTAACCTAACCACATGTCTTTGAGAGGAAACCGGAATAACTGGAGAAAACACAAACTCCACACAAAGAAGGTCCCGGCTAAGGTGGATTCAAGCCCAGGACCTTGTTGTTGTGCAAATCACCAATGCTGCCCGGACACATTCACAACCTTGTACACATGATTTTGGCTTTTATGGATAGTTTTCCCCTTCATAACTGTAGGTTTTTAATTTAGGATGTGGCCATTTTGATTGTCCCTATACAGGAAGCTGCAAAACGACTGCTGACCTGAGGCCTGACCTCCGCTAATTGCAGGGTCTGAAATGAACCTCTCCACAGTGTTTGTGCTTTTGGTGCTTTGTGGGGCATTATTAGTGGAATTATCTGACAAATATTGCAGCCTGCTGTGTGGTACAGTCCATTTAAGAAAGTTTTGATAAGTCTGCAGGAAAATACAAATTAATGCCCATTTTATTTTCTACCTTTAGGCAAACCCAGCCACAGGGGGTCACGAGCCAGAGTACACGTAGTGAAGGTCCCAAGCCTGGATAAATGGGGCGTGTTGTATCAGGATCTGACATAAAAATCTTTGCCAAATCAAATATGTGCATCATGAAGAGTGAGCTTTCCAGACTGGATTAATTTAGGCTCAGGTTAACAATGACTGCGACCGGTGCTGTTCACCAGCAGGGTGGTGGCAGAAACTGTGCTACTGTTGGCTGAAGACAGAGGAGGAAGAGAGAAGAAGGCAGTGAGAGAGAAGGAAATGTATGTTGAAGATGGAGCTGCCATTCAGGGGGAAAAGAAGAAGACCACAAAGAAGGTCCATGGATGTAGTGAAAGAGACCATGAAGAGGGTTAGTGTGACAGAGGAGGATGGCTAGGGATGGATGCAAATGGTCCACTGGTGACCCCTAAAGGCAGCAGCCAGAAGAAGAAGAAGGAGAAGGAGATGGAAGCTCTTATGCGAACAGGAGTTGATGACAAGATGGTGGTTCTAAGACGATGTCAGATAATGTGACTGAAAGGTTAAAACAACCAAACCACAGTAAAATTAATTAATTAAATGCATTGTAAACATTTTGGAATCATTTATGTTTAGTCTGGCTTTCCTCCGTACCCCACACATACAAACAGTGCCTATGAGTAAAATAGCACAATAAAAACAAATGACGCACAAAAAATTGACATTTTTCTTGCCATTTTCACAGCATGAATACACTAAGAAAAACAGATTAGTTACATTGCACACCTCCACATTTCAAATCCATGAAATTAGAATAAAGGTCTCCAGATGAGGCGCCAGTGATTAGAACCTCCTCGGGAAGTAACGGCCTGACCTGTTTTAGCTGAACCACTGACAGTGGGTTTTTATATTTTCGTTGCTATTAAAGAGCGTGACATCATTATGCCTGTGACTAATAAATCATTCACTGCACACTGCAGGGAAAATCAAGTGGCTCTGATTTCAAACGACTGTCAGTTAGAACAGAACTGAACAAATTCAGTCGTACACCAGAGATGGAAAAAAGACATCTGCAAGAACAACCAAAGTTTCATCGTAAGATATGCAGGTAATTACTTGCGAGCGTCTCAGATTTCATGCTCATACACTAAAAAAAGACATCCACAAAACTCGTCAGAGCAAAACTAGATTTCCAGTGAACAGAAGTAATGTGTTTCGGGCCGATGAATCATAGAGCTTTTCAGTGATAAAAATGTTTGGTGTAGACAAAAATCTGCTTTTCAGGAGTAGAATCTCATATCAAATGTGAAGCACAGCGATGGGAATGTTTTGGTTTGGGGTTGTTTTGCTGCATCAGAGACGGGGCAGCTTGCAGCTGTTCAATTAGTTATTTCTGACAGAGGGAGAAATGCTGCTTTCAAAGGTAAAGGGTGTACTTACTTTTCTACAAAAGAATATTGCATATATGTGTTTGTTTGTTTTTTTTGACAGTGTCAGTCACTTTTTTAGGAGGATCAGATGTTTAGTTGTTCAAAAATAAACCCTAATAATTTGTAACAAAGTATTTTCCAGAGAAGCTGTTTTTGGAGCACTGGAGAGTTAGTTGTGAGACTTCTTGTTGCTTGAGAAAACTGATGCAATAGCAGCACTACTCTGCCATCATCTACCTTCAAGTTCAGCTATTTTCTTTATTCGCCCCGATGAGCAATTATTTTCACGGCTTGTATTAAAATCACAATTATTCACACACGAAACAGCAGATAGCTGGCATGTGATGCAAGGTGTCAATACATAATTTCTCAACGGAGGCATAATGCAAATCATCACCTTTTAAAAGTATCACAAACACGAGTTGCTGGTATGTTGTCATGACTGACAACCGATCACAGCCTTCCCTTTCCATTTACAAACATTTCAAATTCCCAGAGCAACAGAGGTAAAGAACTCGTCTGACCTGTTTTTCCTCAGCCTCTGCGAGGCAGAGAAGCAGATGGGAGCATGTTAAATACAGAGTGTGAAGAAGGGCAGGCTCAGAGATGATGGCATTTGCTTTGTCTGCCACCTGTTTGTTGTATAGGTCCAAATCACACAGCCTACAGAACTGAGAGCTGAAACTTGTTAGAATGGATATAAATATACCTGATAAAAAAGCAAAGTATTAAGTGAAAAAATGAATTCACAGCATAAAAGGTTTTTTTTTCCCTGATTCCTTCATATTTAAAAATGGAAGACTTTAGACAGATTAAAATTCAGAGTACTAGCATTGTAGCTAGTATATCACCTAGTATGTATGTTCAAAATATTAGGTACACCTTGATAGGACCAGGTTGGACACTGTTTTGTCTTCATAACTGCCCTAATTCTTCATGGCACAGATTCAATAAGGTGTTGGAAACCTTCCTCAGAAATTTTGGTCCATGTTGACATGACAGCATCACAAAGCTGCTGCAGATTTGCAAACTGTGCATCGATAATGTGATTCTCCTGTCTCACCACATCCCAAAGGTGCTCTGTTGGATTGCAATTTGGTGACTCTGGAGGCCGTACAGTGAACTCACTGTCATGTTCAAGAAATACTCTGTAAACTCTAGAGATGGTTGTGCAGAAGAAAAAAAAAAACAATTACTGAAATACTCAGACCAACCCATCTGTCACTTAAATCACCTTCCCCCCCCCATTCTTGTGCTCAATATGAACATCAGTAGGTCATCTTGACTATACCTACATCTAAATGCACTGAGTTGCTCCTATGTGATTCAGTTGTTCATTGGATGTCTGACACTTCCAGCAGTTTTTGAAACAGGTTGGCACAAGAGGTAGCAAAAACCAGTTGGAGTCTACAGTATTTGTATTTGCTGTTAGTCCACAGCAGTCAGTCAAGAGCCACTGGGTACCACTGCTGTGAGCTAAGTGTCATGATCCTGGGCCGGTGGCCCGGTGTTTTGAGTTTCTTTTTGTGAAGTTCTGTTCTTTGTTTTATTTCTGGTTGTGTTTGTAGTTTAGTATTAGTATTTTAGGTTGCCTTTGTTGTCTGTTTAGTTTTCTGCGTTAGTTCTTGTTTCCCTATGTTGTTGTCAGCCTGTATGTTCAAGTAGGTGTCTGTTTTGTCTTATATGTAGATTCCCTCTGTCAGGGTTTCGTGTGTTAAGTCTGAGTGTGCGTCTTGGTTGGTCACTTCCTGTTTTATTTTGACAGTTTTTTGTTCCTTATGCTTTGTATTTAGGTTTACTTCCCCTTGAGAAGAGAAAGGAAAGTCAGTAGAAGCAAGACAGAATGCATGTGTCTGATTGAGAGGGAGACCGGTGGAAAGGTGAACATGCAAATAGTAGGTGAAGGTAGATGAGTTTAAATACTTGGGGACAACCATCCAAAGCAATGGACAGTGCACAAGAGAGGTGAAGAAGAGTGTGCAGCCAGAGTGGAGCAGGTGGAGACGACTGTCAGGCGTGATTTCTGACAGAAGGAGCAGCAAGAGTGAAAAGGAAGGTTCACAAGATGTTAGTGAGACCTGCTATAATGTATGGTTTGGAGACAGTGACACTGACAGACAGGAGGCCGAGCTGAAGATGTTAAAATTTTCATATGGAGTAATCACAGAGGAGGTTTATGGATGTGGTGAAGGAGGGCATGCAGAAGGTTGGTGTGATAGAAGAGGTTGGTAGGGTTTGTTTGAGATGGAGGAAGATTAGAAATCGCAGATGTCCCTTTTTGTCAGTGTTGTGGTCGTCACTCAAAAGTAATATATTACACATTACTCATTACTTTTCTTAAAAGTAATGCAATATGTTATATAATTACTCATCAGAGAAAGTAACTCGTTTCATGGCCGGAAGTTGTCACATAATTACCAGTTAACTATCTAAACCTTAGGCTGGAGTTCCACGCACTGACGCAGATCACTGTCCTAATGAGGACACACATACAATTTTTCCTTTGGTGTTTACATATGTACACAGAACCAACAACAAAAAGCAAAGTTGGAAACCAGCCCAAAGAAACTTGATCGCAATCGCCACAGTGATTCTGCTGTAGAAACACGCAGGTAGAAATGGAGGCCACGATTCTACAGCCCTGACTGCTCATCACTGCCTTTGTTAGATGGCTGAAGGCTCTGACTGCTTGGCTGGGGTCAGCATACAGTACATTCAGCTTTATCACTCTGGGTTCTTGGCTAGCATTGTATTAGCATGCTGTGTGTGTAGATGCTTGCAAAGAGCCGAAGTTGTGTCAGCAGCATAATACCGTTGTTTCTGTCCTGTTTCACCATTTACAATTAATTGTAACTGTAACATGATTACTGAATTTAGTACAATACCGCATTACATTATTGCATTACTGAAAAATGTAATGTGATTACAGTAACAGGTTACACCCAACCCTGCTTTTTGTTGTATTCACTTCACTACTTTTTGCTCCAAACAGCACTGTGTCAGCCTGGTCTGTATACAAAAGTCTTTTTCATTTTACCAGCACACTGTTTTTGCTTTTCACATTATTGCACATCATGTATTTTCTGTCATCTTTGGTGTGTCTGTGCTTAGGAAAAAAAAAAAAAGACACCCAAATGCAAATTTTTTCCAGGATTGAAATGTTAATTGGCAAATCAAGCCTTAATGTCATTAGTATTATTGTTAATTTTAACATTACTGCTAATGCTACCATTAATGCTAATGTTAAAATTAACATGAGCATTTTAGCACTGGCAATTTCACGAGACTGTAAGGCCCGGCTTTATGTCACCACTATGATTTGGTAATATTACCTGTTATTGTTAGGTGTATAAATAAAAAATTTATTTAAATTGTACTTTATACATACATGTTGAAGAGTATTTAAGTATATATATAATCCTCCAATGTTAATCACTGAAGGTGCAATAAGAAAAAGGTTGGGTTTTTTGTTGTTTTCAAGTAAATCATTATATTTGAGTGATGTTTTTGTTGTGATCTTAAGATAAATGCTAATCACCAGCAACTGCCCATGTAACTGAGAAAAAAAGGCTGCACATATAAGTAAAGTACAACACTTCAGGGAACTGGTGCTTAAGGCTTCTTTTCAGCCTTAATGTCTCTGGACTGGAGTGCTTCTTCAAGTGTGTTTATAAGAGTCCAAAGAGTAACGTGTTTAGCTGCTATGGTGGATAGTTCCTGTCAGTGGGAAGAGAGGGAGAGTCGAAAAGTCAACAGTCTGAGAAAATTCTAAGTGCCAAAGAAAATCATTCAGACCACTTCCACAGTATGACAGCGGAGTGTGGGAATATCTGGCTGATAAACAGAATTAATTAGCTGCACTTCAAAGAGTAGTTGGACAAGCTAAACAAGTATAGGATTTATATTCTGCTTCAGTGGATGTTTTACTTTCTTGGAGGAAAAGCTTTTGGGGGAGGGGGGACTCTTAGAAAATGTTGGTCTAGGGAGCAGAATCCCTCAGTTTTTCCTGGGAAAAGGCGATGAAGAAGTGACTGGATGAAATTAGACTACAGTGAAGTCACTGGAGGGGGCAGTTCTATCAGAGTGCTGCAACTGTCCCGACTCACATGGCCCGATGCACTTCCCCTTGTTTGTCTATGAAGGCATACTTTACTGTTGGAAAATTAAAATATTTTTCCAAATTTAAATTAAAAATTTGATTTAAAAATATTGGATTACAAGTGTGTGCTCTAATGTAGGTGTCATAGTCCTGGGTCTCCGACCCAGCGTTTTGACTTATGGGTCTTTCGGATTCTGTTTATTGCTGAGTATTTCTGCTTGATTTTTAGTTTGTTTATTGTTATAGTGTTTTGTTTTCCAGTAGATATTTCCTGGTTGATCTCTTTGGGTTTACATTCTTGGGGTTTCTTAGTTTTGTGAGCTAGTTTCTGTTTGTGGTTAAGGTTTTGTCTGGATTTAATTTCTTGTTTCAGTTCATCCTGCCTCCCCTGTGTTCCCTGTGTCTTCTTTTTAAGTTTCCATCTGTATTAGGTGTTTTCACGTTTGGGATTTCCTGCTTTATTTTTAAAGTTATTTGTCCCTTGTGCCTTGCTTTTAGTTTGACTTCCCTTGTCTCATCCATGATTAGTTCAGCTCTGTCTTATTTCCCCAACTGTCTCCCTTACAACTTTGCTGCAGTTCATTGACCATCTCATCTGGGTTGAGGTCTGAAATTTGACTGGGCCATTGCAGCACTTTTTTTTCAGCTATTCAGTTGTAGATTTGCTGGTGTGCTCATGAACATTTCCTGTTGTTGTACCCAGTTTAGCAGTCAGACAGATGGCCTCATATCTGACTCTAGGTCACCTCAGTGACTGCAAGCTACCCGAGCTCTGTGGCTGCAAAACAAACCCAAATCACTACCTAAATTATTACCCCTCCACCACTGTGCTTGGCAGTTGGTATGAGGTGTTTGTGCTAATATGATGTGTTTTGTTTTTGCCAAATGTGGTGCTGTGCATTTGCCAAACATCTCTTTAGTCTCAGTTTCTCTCATTCTCCTTTTTTAAGATTTGTGGTTTGTTCAGATGCAACTGTGCAAACATAAGCTGTGCTGCAATGTTCTTTTCAGAGAGAACAGGCTTTCTGCTGGCAACCTTTCCAAACAAGCCAGTACTTGTTTAGTCTTTTTCTAATTGTACCATCATGAACTTTAATATTTAACTAACTGAAGTTTGCAGCATCTGAGATGTAGCTGTTGCATCTTTTGCAATTTCTCTGAGCATTGCACGGTCTTTGCTGGGATGTCCACTGTATTAACACACACCAATCCCAGCTCACCCTGCAGACGGTCTTTGTCCCCCAACTTCACGTCCTCTACCAGAGGCCTGGGAACTTGAGTGTCCTGCGCAGTATCTTAGCTGTTCCCAGGACTGCACTCTTCTGGACAGAGATCTCATATGTCGTTGTTTATAATAAACTTTTGAGATGTACATGTACATGCACAACTTTTAATCTAGAGATGAATAATATGCAGATGGGCAACAAATTGTGGGTTTTTGTTTGTTTGTTTTTTGGTGTTTGTATTCTGTATTAATATTATACCCACCCCATTGTATATGCAGTAAAGTTTTGTATCTCAAAGCTGTGGAATATCAATACTCATAAACAAACAGGCTCTCAAGAGCTACTACGAAGTGTAAAGTTAGACAGGTTATTGAGCAGGAACAGTATTTTCCTAGTTTTAGTAGGTTCTTTAGTATATAGAAAGGAAAGAAGAAATTTCTCCTAACACAGCAGGCAAGATCTGTGGGGAATGAAAGAGAATTGCCACCTAAGCTGTGACAAGCTGCTGCTAAAGTGAATTTACAGGACTGCTTCTTCAAATTTCTTTGCATAGCCATATAAAAACTTTTATACACATATTTTCTCAAGTGCTAAAACATGTGTTGCTGCACAAGTGCAAAGAGTGAAGTGTCTGGCTGTCTTTATTCTTGGAGCCTCAACAGACTCGTGATTTCCAATGAATTTAAACAGAGCAAAATAGTGGAATGACTTTAGTGCCAGAGGTGAGGCCATACTCTGTTTTTCTGATTGGGAATGGAAATCTCTAAAACAGTAACGATTTAAAGCATCATTGTGCCTCAGCACAACTAGGGAAATCAGAAGCATCAGCACACCTCACATTGTGCCTTGGCCTCAATCTACCACCTCTGGATGAAGCCGGCGTATTAAATCAGCTGGGGGGCAGAAAACAGGCTTACGCAGCAGAACAACTCCCCCCATCGGCTACCAAGAGATCCCGCAATGCACTTAGGAAGTCACGCTGTGAAAAACGAAGAGGGTGGAGGTGGTTTCCATGGAGAGAAAGATGGAGGTGAAGACAGTTTGAAATAGAGGACGCCACATGTTGATGTGTTTCTGCTTACACTCTGGAAATGTGGCGTCAGATGAGCTGCGCCCCATATTGACGCACCTGTATACATGTTCAGTGTAACAAGCTTAACGATGTTGAATGAGCTTAAAGCAGCAACCAAGAGCGAATAAAGACAACGGGAGTCTGTAAGGAGATAGATTTTTACACATTCTACCTGTACTGAAAGCCTTTGCACTTCAAAAAGCAGTTACGTGCTTTTTTTTTTTTTTTTTAACTCTGCATGATGCAAAATGAAACAAAAATGTGCATCACATCACACAATATAGCTGTTAAACCCCATACCGAGTGCTACTTACGCAACAAGCGTGCAACGTTATCAAGCCAACCATGTAAACACAATAAGCCAAGAGAGGACAGAGGGAAGGGCTGTATGGTACGTGGACAGCCGCAGCATCACGCTGTGCAGCAAACTCGGAGAACACAATCTGTCAGCGGGGGGCTTAATTACAAGAGTGGTGTGGCCCATAAATCCACTCCCACCTCTCTCTCTTACTCTCTTCATAAGTCCGCTCTCCAAGGCCCTTATCTAGCCAGAGGTAGCTGCTGACTGATTCTCTTGAGGAGATTGATCCTGTCATTTTAATATCTCAGTGCGATACAGGATCTCGCTGCAGCATTATTCAGTGTGCAGTTACTGCTGCGAAGTGGCTAATTTTCTGCGAACCACATTTTCTTTCTAAACCTAAACAAGTAGCGCTTGGTGCCTTAACCTAAACAGGGAGTGAACGTGAACATAAGAGGCGTGCTAAAAAAAAAAAAAAAAAAGTCGGCAAACGAGTCAAATACATACTTGGTCTCTAAAACAGAACCTTTAACTCCTTTGCCAGAGAAGGTGCATTAAGGCACAAATGTCTAAAGACACCTTGTGCACAACAGAAGATGCAGATGGCATCTCAAAACAGCAATATATTATGCCCTGGTATGAGACCATGTTGAAGACACACAATGAAGCTTCTAAACTGTTTTTATACGTTGCAGTTATTTAGCACTGAGTTGAGCTTTATTTTGGCAACTCACTGCATCATACCATGAAAAGTCAACTTCTTTATGTATGTATCTATTTCTTGTAAGTTTACCTCAGTGATCAGAATTGAATGTGTCATGTTCACAGCATTAGAATAGGTTATAATCCTTGGAAAATATTCACTTAGTACTGTAAGTACTTGTTTTCTTGCAACCAAATGTAGTGTGCGTCTGCAGTGGTTTGAAGAAAACAACATGTGTCGTGGTTTTTGATTATGCTTATTTTACACACTATGTTGCCAAAAGTATTCACTCACCATCCAAATCACTGAATTCAGTTGTTCCAGTCACTTCCATGGCCACAGGTGTATAAACCAAGCACCTAGGCATTCAGACTGCTTCTACAAACATTTGTGAAAGAGGTCAGGAGCTCAGTGAATCCAAGCATGGTACCATGATAGGATGCCACCTGTGCAACAAGTTCAGTTGTGAAATTTCCTTGTTAATAAATATTCCACAGTCAACTGAAGCGATTGGGAATGACGGCAACTCAGCCACAAAGTGGTAGGCCACGTAAAATCACAGTGGATAGTGAGATGCATGGTGTCCAGAGGCCGCCAACTTTCTACAGAGTCAATTGTTCCAGACCTCCAAACTTCACATGGCCTTCAACTTAGCTCAAGAACAGTGCGTAGCTGCATCCAAGCCTTACATCACCAAGCACAATGCAAAGCATCTGAAGCAGTGGTGTAAAACACACCACCACTCAACTCTAGAGCAGTGGAGACATGTCCCAATGATTCATCACTCCAGAGTCCTGACCTCAACCCAATAGAACACCTTTATCAGTGCCTGACCTAACAAATGCACTTCTGGAAGAATGGTCAAAAATTCCCATAAACACACCACAACCTTGTGGTACAATCTTCCCAGAACAGTTGAAGCTGTTATAGCTGCAAAGGGTGGGCCGACATCATATTAACCCTATGGATTAAGCCACTCATGTTCATATGTGTGTGAAAGCAGATGAGCAAATACTTCTGGAAATATAGCGTGTTTTGTAAAGCATGTTCTCTTCACACTCTTGGGTGCATCACTTCCTCCTTTTCTTAATTTTCATTCTAGCTTTCTGGGATGAGTCCAGTCAGTTAATGACTATCTTC
The DNA here is from genome assembly GCA_024447675.2 of Pterophyllum scalare. NCBI lineage: Eukaryota > Metazoa > Chordata > Actinopteri > Cichliformes > Cichlidae > Pterophyllum > Pterophyllum scalare. The sequence goes on from JAMQGT020008000.1 coordinate 16,384, forward strand.
AGCATTCATAAATGTCACTGTTTCCTTGTCACTTCACATGTCATACTGGGTTTTTTTTGTTGTTGTTGCTGTTTTTTAGTCAGCCCTTCTAGCAGTTTCTAGTATTTCTTGTTTTGCTTTTTTTTTAATAGTTTTTTTTTTTTTTTGGACCATTTGCACAGTTGTCTGATTTTGCTGACTGATCTTGGTTTCATTAAATATTCTGATCTTGGCGTTTTTCTCCACCTCCTGTGTCATCCCTTTGGGCCCTCTTCTCCTTTGGAAACCATTACACTGTCGAGACATCTTGTTTTTAAAGGATGATGTATATAGCCATATAC
>JAMQGT020008001.1:0-23848 GCA_024447675.2 Pterophyllum scalare
TAGCAATACGTAACTGAACGAATAACTACATAACACCACCACGAACTGCAACATAGAGAAGCAGCTCATTCAGTGTGTAAAGTGCAAAAAGTCCGCTCTTCCACTGCTGCTCTGTGCTTATTTATATATAAAAAAAGAAAACTGGATAATTGGAATGCAGTTTTAAATACAATCGACTTGTTCGGGTTTTCAGGCAGCAGCAGATAATAACAATAACAGAAATAAGTGATGACGATTGTTTTTCATTTCCTCTCATTTGTTTGTCTTGTAAAACTCTCAGAAGCAGTGTGCATTATGGAAAACAACAAATATCATGATGTCACCACCACATCACGTTCTGATAGGCACGGACACCGAGGAGGGGGCAGCACAGACCTGCAAGACAAAACTAGTAAACTGGATATTTTTGCAAATGAAATTATGAATCTGATTCTGTGGATGACTTCTGCGTTGAATGTGAACGTACTTTTCTGGTTTGAAAGTGTCAGATGTGGTTATGCCTCATTTTCTATGGTCATCCCTGGGTTACTGGCACCTGTAACAAACACACAGTTGGAACATTATCCATCACATGGATCATAAAGATCTTTGCTTACAGTAAGTTTTGAGCCGACATTTCTTTACATTTTGCTTGGAAAATGGGAAACAGGAGCAGTGAGTTATTAAAAGGCAAAAATGGAGTTTGTACAATTCTAATGAGTTTGAAAGTCAATATTTGGTGTGACCACCTTTATTCTTCAGCACAGTCTGAACTCCATGAGGCAGCTTTCTGTCATTTCTTTCAGTAGTCTTCAGGAATAGTTCTCCAGGCTTCTTGAAGGACATTCAAAGCTCTTCATCTGGATGTTGGCTGCCTTTTGATCTGTTCTCTGTTAACATGATCCCACACTGCTTCAGTAATGTTGGGTTCAATCCATGACTGATAGTGTTCATTGTATGTTTATCTACCCAGGTATGATGTTACTGCATTGGCGGTGTGTTCATTGTCATACTGATAAATGAAACTGTTCCCAATCAGACTCTTTCCAGATGGTATTACATGGTAGATCCAAATCTGACTGTACCTTTCTGCCTTCATAATTTCATCAATTTTGACAAAATGCAGCTCCAAACCCTGACAGAGCCTTCTTTTACAGATGTCTGTAGACACTCACTGTTGTACATCTCTCCGGATCTCCTCTGCACATACTGAAGATGAGTTGGTCAGGTCTTTGCTGGATTTTTTCCCCTGTTCCTCTTAAGGACATGACTTTCAGATGCTGTTCATCTGCTTTAAGAAAGTTTTTTTTTTTTTAATACCTGCCACTTCTTCTTTTGTTCCACTTGTCCAGTTTCCTCAGTTTTTTTAAGGCCACACTGCACACCATGCCAAGATATGCCAAGTTTTCAGCTAATAGCTCTTTGGGAATCACCTTGCTGGTGCAAAAATATTATTTCATGCAGCAATTGTGCCAAAGGTGACACAGTTTGACAGTGTCTTCAAAACTGTGTTATCTGTGGCATTATTCATAGATTCAACTAAAGAAATCAGAACAAGTTGTTATGTGCAGACACAACACTGAGACACAGGTGTTTTTCAAATGATTGAATGATTCAGAGGTCAGTGACTTACTAAACAAAAAACATTCCTCTGAAAATGGTCAGGTACAATGGACTGAAAATGAAGTGTGGCTCAAGACTTTAGCACAGTACCGTGTATTTTATTGTGAAGCAGTTACACAGAACCCCATACTAAGATCTTATCTTACCCTTCCTGTCCTTGTCTGTTGCACTGTCACTCTCTGACCAGGAGGGGGTGCTGGTGAGCAGTCGACTCTGGCTTTCTCTAAGCGGTTTGGAGGGGAACTGGCGGCCCTCTGCTGCACTAAAAATATACAAACAGAACCAGGGATGAAAATTCATGCAATCTGGCCCTGTAATTAAAAATTACAGGCCCATAACTAATAATCTAACTACTAAAAGGTGACCCCCCCCCCGCATCATTAAATCTACATAAATGATAAACCACTATAGGCTGACGTGCAGTTGTGTAGACTCTATGTTTCTGTGAAGTACTTGAGTTCACATATTTAATGCATCTCACCTCTTGTTGGGAGGGTTGGAGCCAGTGGGGGAGGAGGGCTGCTCAGGATCGAGATTCACCAGGCAGGTTGGGAACGAGCAGCCATCACCTAAACTGAAAAGTCACCAGACGAGAAGAAGTGGTTTTTATGAGCCAGTTACTGCTGATTGTTATTATTTTTACATTATGCATGTTTAAGTTTAAGCAGAGTGTGTTAAAGCAAACCTGTGTATGTTTTTGCTCACCGGGAACTATAGGATAAGAATAAATGCTAAACTCTAACATTAAAGCAGAGGTGGATGATGAAGTCAGCAAAATGACTCTGCAATGCAAGTTATGCAATGCAGTGTTGTTAGGTAACATTAACCACCAAAGAGCTACTAGTCACACCCCTGCAGCAGCCTCAAGGGCTGAAAATAGAAGCCAATATGAAATGCCAAATGCTGCAGTTCCTCTAATGGCCACTTGAGGCTGCCTTCAAAAAGGGGTCCATCCTCATAGACTCCAATGTTAAAAAGGCCAAATTTACAGCAAAAATAAGCACGTTTACAGGTGGGGGCAAAAAAAGGTTTTGGTCTTTATGGTTAATTTAACTCTTCATAAAAACAATACGATGGGAGGGAGGGGTTTATAAATTACCTATTTAAATGTTATCATGGCTTAAAGTCAGGGACATGGCTACTGTGACTGACAGGTGTACTTCAACTGTGCCTCAGCTAATTTCAGCGCTGAAGTGAACCTCTGACTGTGTTTTTTTAGGTGCCATGGCTTACCATGTAGTTACTGTCTGAGAAGTATGTGTTCCATTTTTCAGATTCTTGTTACTTTGCAGTTAATGTGGCCATCACTGCCAAAAAAACTGTAGTCACAATATTATTTACACTACAAAACTGGAGCATCTGCATCAATTCACAGCGGTGATGTTGCTGTTTTGCGAGATCTAATGCTCTGTTGTCTCTTCTGGGTCGTTCTGCCTCTTTTGAACCATTTTGTTTCAAACTAAGTGGCACTGCTCACTAATCCCCAAGCTGAGCGCTGACTTCATTCATTCAAGACTACTTTGACAATGCTGTGTTAAAATATGCTAAAATAATTGACTAAACTCCCCCCCCCCAACATTGCCTGAAGGATGTAAATATGAAGGAGATAGACATGAATTCCCTGCGTGACTCACTGAAGTGTAAATGTGTATGTGAGCATTATTCAGAGCTCCTTATGATGTAATAATAGCATTCTGAAGAGGCTGTTTTTATGTCTTTATTTGAGATACCAGAAAAAAAACATTAAAAAATGCTTCTAATATTATGTTTTCATTCAAATATTAGAATCTCAGCATGTGTGGGTTGGTTGTAACTCCTACTGATCACATTACTGTATCTTGAAGCAGCGCCTAAAGTCTCTGACCTGAGACATTAGAGGTCATCAGGGTTCATAAAAATGTAAAATTACCTTTTTAAGAATGGCATTAATCATTTATGATTGGGTTGGATGCTTTGTCTTTTATTCGATAAGTTTCAATGCCCTCACCTGGAGAAAACAGGAACCGGCCAGTATTTAACTTCATCGCCAAAGACCTGGCGGAAGTTCTTACTGAAGCCCAGACTGAAGCCATTCTTATCCGTGCCGTGGCGAAACACCGGAGCACGCACGGCCTCTGAAACAGCGGACACGGAAAAGAAGAATAAATCCAGCACCCCCTACTCAGTCTCCACACAATCTGCTATTTTAAACCAGAGCTCTTTCAAACAGCAGATCATCACAGGAGCCGCTCCAGCTGAACTGCGGCATCAAGGAAACAACTCGGCATCAAAGTGTCTTTGTTGCGCAGGAAAACTAGATCTCAGACTGTTTTGTCAGATGTGACTTCTCCTACTGAACACCATATCAATGTCTGTTACTAAGCTGCTTACTGCTCCGAGCCTTGTGTCTTTGCATTACACTGTAACATACTCCTCTGGATAATCCACTCTCCTCAACGCACAGGGACAAAGTGTGCCACTGTGCACACATAATGAGAAACTCCTCTGTCTGATAGCAGCCCAGAGAGGCTCATCAAGTCAGTGCACTGATGAGAATGGTGACAGAGAGAGGGGAAAATGCTATAAAGCATCCCTCATCATTAGTGCAAAGATGACATCGTGCAAACATAGGAGGCAGATTCTTAGGGAAGAGAGAGCTGATGTCCAGCTGAGGCTTTGCAAACACTGCGTCAAACTCAAAACACACAAACACACACGGGTGCGGGCGTGAAGTACGCCACCTACCGAGAGTGGATCTGTTCTTGCAGACGAGCCAGCAGTGGTAGATGAAAAGCGAGGCCAGGCTCACGGAAAACATGGAGGCAGAGAAGAAGAGGAACAGGATGTGGAACTTCGCCTGAGTGTCTGGGAGTCCTTTCTGAGGGGAAAAAACAGCAAGAAGAAACATGTTAACAGAGCTACACCGGCACAAAGCTGACACAAGGAAGAACTAAATCTCATTGGTGGGTGTTCTCTACTGGAGAGGCTTCAACTAGCTGCTCTAAGGGTACTCTAATTTAGTACCAATAACAGACTGGTTGGTTCATACCAGGTATTCTTTTAGACGGAAATGTGCTCTACCTCCGGCCTTGTGAAAATGGGTAAAACATAAATATTCATCTGTGATTAAACATGTTTTATTAATTAAAAGGCAACACACACACACACATATTAGATTATGAGCGGTTCATACTTACAGTCCAAAACTTAATGAAGTACTGAAGATCTGTAGCAGTTATAAAAAGGCAGTAGAGTAGCGAGTATGCCAAAAACAGCATGAAAAACTTGTAGTTGGAGAATCCCACACAGTTGTTTACCCTGCAATGTAATAAAAATATGAAAGGATGCAGGCTGCGGATGGATGCTTTACATTGCATCAACATGTATTAGCAGGTTTATTAATTTTAGGTAATGAAATGAAGCAGACAGAAATCAGTTGTTAGAGCACCTATTTGATACATTTGCGTGTATTTGTGGTCATTAAAAATAAAAAAGATAGCTGAGAAGTAGCATGATGTTGAAATCCATTTAGACTCAACAAAAAGTCAAGATATACAGTCTATTAGGCGGCAAGGTGACAAACATTGGTCCTTTTAACCAATCAGAGACCAGAACCAGTTCGTGGTTACACTCCAAAAACCTAAACAAACAACAAAAACTCCCAGATTCTACTGCTTTATGGCCCAATGGAAAATTCCCACTGATTCTCATGTTTTCCCCCTGAATATGGTGTGGTAGATATGGCACATTATTCACAAGAGAACAGACAAGCTGATCATGTTTGAGAAAAAATGACACAGACTGGAATCAGATTTGTTTTGTCTCCCTCTGCTGCCAGAACCAGCTGGTAGCTCAGAGTATCAAGCTGTTCGTGCGTCTACATCAGGGGTGGAAAACCTTTTTTTTTTTTCCCAGAAGGCCTTACTGACTTGGAGAAAAATGAAAGTTGGAACACAGAACATGGTGAGAGGTTAGGATGGCAATACTGCTAACGCTGAAGAAAATTCCACCTAAATGCTCTATGAACATTTTGTACTAGCTTTGCATAGTGCTGCTTCTTAGTGGCACTTTAGAGATTCTTATGATTTCCTTTTAGGGCACTGTGGCCTGAAAGGCCCGTTTGCTAGTTATCGAAATGTGGTGCAATCTTGAGTATGATGGATTACAGTGAATCTCAAATGCCGTGGGGCTTTACTGAAAATGAATTATATCACTGAAGAAGAAAACTACATGTGCGTACAGTGGTACACCAATACAGCATCAATAATCCAATATTGTGTGTTAAATTAAAGACAGTCAGTCCATACCAGGGGCAGTGGTGATCCATCTTCAGGATGCATCTGTAACACAGCAGGGTGAGACGTCAGTAAAACTGCACCTGGATGCTATGTATTGTGTGGTCTGTTCTCTGTAGGTGCATAAACAGGGAACCATACTTATCACAGACGGAACAATGGTGACATCGATCAGGCTTCAGCAGCTGGCAGCGGTCACAGAAACGGATTGCTGAGGAGACACAGCCAATTCAATCACACAGCCGTCAGCAGCAGTAGCAGCAGCCTCTCCTAACTCCTGACCACAGACTAACAAGGTGACAGGCGCTGAAATGAGCTCTGAGAGCTGCATGTCAGTCTAGACTGTTCCAGTTGTTCTGCATCAGCAGCGCTGTGTGTGGCATACTGTACCTCCAGAGTTGGTGCGGGTGTAGATGGGCAGATCCTTGGCTATCCTCCTCAGGATTTCCTGCTGAGACTCTCCCCGATCTTCACGCTCCAGCAGCTCCTTGTCAGAGTGGGACAGGTGAAACTATGTAGGGCAAAACACGGAGGGAAAGGCAAACAACACCTGCAATTTATCAGCAGTTCAATCTCTGATCATTGCTGTTTACCATGTCTTTGAATTTGTCAGAACGGATTCAATTATTCTGCCAGAAAAGCCGCATGCTGTTTGAGAATCAGTAATGCGGGAATTTCTGTTACTGTGAGTCCCAACTTAGCAGGCAGTGAAGGGTATCTCCGTTTCTCCCATTTGTTTTTGGCTTTTTCCGAGCCCTTGCAGCCACCGAGGCGATTTATGACTGAACTCTGGAAACAAATAACTGTGACAATAACAAACAGCACAGCACACATGAAATTGGAGTTTTATTCCAATCTCCTAAATCCTCAAGTGATCCAACAATAAAGGAGTGCTTTCATATGAGGTGACTATTGCCTGCACGTGTGCTTTGCCTCAAAGGAAAATGCAAAGTTGGCTTTTCTCTTAAGATGCATGCATGCATTCACCCCTGCAAAGCTTAAGTGCTGTGGTCAGGATCGGAGCCATTAAGAGTGCAGATCCAGGCACTTCCACTGGAAAGTATTATTAGTCTAAATGCAGCATTCAATCACGCAGGGAAGCTCTAACCTACATCTTCACTTCCCACCGTGCCTCATCATCCCAGCCGTCTACACTGCGTCACAGTCAGGCACACTCACCTCCTTCAGGGGATTCATGGGCTTGGTGAAGATGGTTTGCCAGTACGCCCACACAAACATGATGAAAATGACATGGTACACCAGCAAGTACACAACTGCAAGCAAGAAGAACACCATCATCAGTTTTCAGTGGTGCGCACTTAACCATTTATTCACAGTCTGCAGCTTCACTGAACACAAATAATGTTAGCAAGTTAGCGTCAGGTCTCGTCTTTTTCACTGGAAAAAAGTAATCAGCCTTCAGTAATTATTATTCATTGTTGTTACGCACACTGAAACAGTGCAAATGTGTGGGGAAAATTCAAATCAAAGACAAATCAGATTAAACGAACAAGTTGTATAAACTCGGCATTGAGATAATCACGGCTTCAGCATTCAGCTTAATTACTTTTAAGATGCCTTTAGTGTGTGGTGATGGAAATTTTATTGGAGGCATAGAATCCATTTACAGAGAAGCTCTTTCAGACTTTCACAGCCGTGGCATAATATTTCCTCCAATGAAATGAGAGCTGAGGTGGAAGTATGACATTACTGTTTGTCAACAAAACTATGCAAAAACAAGCTGAATTTCATGAAATTTGGTAGGAAGCAGGTGGAAGAGAGCCCGGAGAGGTGGAGGTATGCTCGGACAGTGCACAAGAGAGGTGAAGAAAAGAATGCAGACAGGGTGGAGTGGGTGGAGACAGTGACACTGATTTAAAAAAAAAAAAAAAGAGGTGGTAGAGCTGAAGATGTTAAGATTTTCACTGGGGGTGGATAAGATGAGAAATGAGTACATCAGAGGGACAGCTCAGGATGAGCAGCTAGGAGACAAAGTTAGAGAGGCAAAGCTGAGATGGTTTGGACATGTGCAGAGGAGGAATAGTGGATAAAGTGGATAAAGAGTGGAAAAGAGGAGGACCACAGAGAAGATTCATGGATGTAGTGAAGGAGGATATACAGAGGGTTGGTGTGACAGGGGAGGATGTTGGCGATAGGCTTAGATGGAGGCAGATGATCCACTGTGGCGACCCCTAAAGGGAGCAGCCGAAAGAAGATGTAGCTCACTTTCATTGAAACTGTGAAACGGGGCGCTAGCAGAGGGCACACTCGTTGAGTACCCTTTTACTTTCATTTGTCCACAGTTTTGTTATGACATTTTGTATGTACTAAGCACCTTGAGGCGACTGTTACTGTGATTTGGTGCCACATAAATAAAATTTAATTAAATTGAATTTGACATCAGTTTTGCGTAACTGCACACTTCTGGCCATGACAATGAAGTTAATTTATTGTTCAAGACTAGAGACACACTCACAGTGATGATACTAAAATCCTGATCCTGATATGTTTTGAAATTATTTGGCCATGAACCTGTTTTTTTGTTTTGTTTTGTTTTTTAATAGGTGGCATTAAACTAACAGTGACATTAAAAGCCACTAGTCATCCGGATTTATCCTCTGGAGAGTCTGAATGTTTTAATGCCATCCATCCAGTGGTTGCAGAGATATTTCAGTCTGAACCGGGGTGGCTGGCCAACAAATGAACATTTCCAGCCTTAATGCTGTGTGCAGAGATTACTATAAATGAACCACTGCTGTCTCCATTTGGTGCCTTTGAACTCATCTCCATATTATGCGGCTGTAAAATGCACACTAAACAAAACTCTTTAAACACAAAGCCTAATGACAAAACCTAATGACACACTTCCACCTGGGGGTTACCTCTGCAACGACTGAAGGCCATTCAGTTCAACATCTAACAAACAGAGCACAGCTGAAGAGTCTTATGAGCCTCGGGATGTTAAATGGCATTATAAAGCACTTACCCTTTTCTCCTGTGTCTTCAATGGATTCTGAAGAAGGAAAAAGGAAAAAGTGAAAAGACACAATCAGACTATGAGAAAAATAGATAGTTTTTTTTTTTTCTTCCTTAACTTGGGGATGACCTACACACGTTTTTGACTGCGACTGTCAATACGGTTGGCTGACAGTCAGCATCTGAATTGTAATCAGCAAAACTGAGAAATGCTGACTGTGTAAATCCTTCATTCCAACATCCAATCCCACACCAGTCACAAAATCAATATGCAACACGCTCCCTGTCAAATAGTTTGACTCATTGTTCCTCCACAGCCAAGCACCGAGTAAAGGTAGTGAAAAACAGAGAAGCATCCTGCACAGTGTGTGTGTGAATTCCCACAGAAGGGACCGGGTGAAGCTGGAGGCTGACAGGAGCACCTTGATGAGCATTCCAAAAAACCTGCACAAACACACACCTTCAGAGCTGGCCTCAAACATTAAAAAGAGGCAGGCGAAGACCTGTTGGGAGATTTGCTGTTAGTATTTTTTTGGGTTTTTTTTTATAAATATATTTACCTAAAAGCAATGATTAGTTAAGCATACGGAATAATCCATCTTTAGCAATTAGGCTGTAAAAGCACCACACACACACACACACACACACGGAACGCTGGAAAGGTGAGCCAAGGAGCTGAATTGAGGCAGGCAGCCAAAAATTGTGCGCATGTTGCCATGCCAGCATAAAAGCCCCAGAGTCTGACAGTGTGTGTTTGATTAAGGACACGTGCGTAGAAGTCTATTGATGTCTATGATCGGTCCTGCATATCAGCATTCCCTTTTCATATTTGCATTCTTGATAAAAGGGATTTCCAAAAACAGACTCCAAGAAGCCAAACATCACCTGGTTTCACTTCTTTAACAATCTTTAAGAGACCGATTGTTCAAAGGCTGATGTTGGGGGCTTTAAAAGAAAGTGGGTCAACCACAGATTGCTTGGGGGTGAATTATGTAAGCCACACAATGGGATTAACATGAGCTGATGAGCGAGACATATCAGCTGATGATACTTTCACACAACTGACTCTGTGTCTGGCTGCAGAGCGCATGCTGGCCCTGAGCGGCCGCTTTCCTGCCCTGCTGCTGCTGTTTTCATCTGCCTGTCCCATGTGACCTGAGAGCATCACAATTTCACTGTTGTTCTGCAAAACAACACAGTTTAAAAATATATATATATAAGAAATAAATAAAGCTCTGATCAAACAGGGATTTTGCTTTTCTGTTACCCTGAAGCAATAAAAGATGTCTCGTGGGCAGCAGACACATGGTGACCTGTAATTCTAGAAAAGGTTCATCCTGGGACAGGATCTGGCTGCTGTGTCATGACATTGTGACTTCTGCACACACTGACTCTCATGTCTGTCTAAATTTGGAGAAGATCAGATAAAGGAACAACTAGCCAGAACATCAAACTGCCACTTCCTGTGTTTGCTTCTGTTTGGTCTCATTAGATGTTCTCCATTTCATGTCCCCCCCCTTTTTTGTCTTTGTTTTTTTTGTTTTTTGTTTTTTTGACAGGGCAGATTTTCTTTCCTAGTGGTCTGACAATCTGCCAAATGGAGCACAGGAGTAGGCTGCTGAGACTCCTCTGAGACATCCTAGAAACCATTGCTCACAATCCAGGTCAACTTTGCATTCACTGTTCACTGAGGGGCTCGCTGTCTGTAACCGCACCATCCAATGTTTGGCAGCTGGAGGGAAGTGAAGGAAGGAGGTCTGACTCAAAAGCCATAAGAGCTTTAGGTCTAAAAGATAATGCTGGTGTTGTTTGTGTTAGAGGATACAAATTCACACAATGGAGCGACTACAGATTGAACCTGAAGCTATTACAGTGAGACTTTAAGATAGTGCTGATAGAGGTGGTAGAATCAGATGAACTGAGACAGATGGTCTAATCCCATTCTTACACCCTGTGATATATGCCATGAAAATCCACTTTATGATAAAAGCAGGTTGCACAGTCCTTCAGCTTCCGTGTGCAAATACACATTTCTCACTTGCCTGCAACAATATGCTGACAACTGGCTGAAGTGTTGTTGTCATGTGACTGTCCACACACACACTGCGTAAACAACAAGACATTATTCTGCATGCCAAAAGAAGAAGAAAAAACAAGCCCATCCACAAACTGCTTAAAGAGAAATGCGTTTCCACCCAATTTCAAAAAACCCACACCAGTCAGGGGCATTTCCCCGTTTTTCTCACACTCACACAGACTCACACACATACGCAGACACACACCAACCCCGTACTATCGACACAGCTCATTCTTACCTATGCAAAGCTGCAAAACAAACGCGTAGTATGACCACGCCACTATGAGAGCGATGAACAGGACCGGGATCCAGTACAAAACTCTCTGACAGCCCCGCTTAATACTACGCGAGCCCGACGGTGCCATAGTCTAGGAGCGGATCATTTCCCGTGCGCATTCGTGTGGTGCTCTCCCTCCCCTCTTCTCCCTCGCTGCGTGCGCGCGTGTATATGTGCGTGTCTTCCCGTAGACTGTCACTGCATCGTAGCTCCGGCTCTGATCAGCCTAATCGACAGCTCAGACGCAACATCCTAAACCAGCCTCCCGCCCGCCTCTGATGCCTCCTCCTCCACCGCTGCCGCTGCTGCTGCTGCACTGCTCTCCCCTCTGATCGTCCTGCTCTGAGACTACAACAACATATCAGACGGTTCACGCACACCTGTGCACGCGCTCAGGCACACACTCAGAGTCCGCGCCGCCCCTGCTGCCTGCCTCCCCACAGGTTGCCATGACGTCCGCGGGATGCTGCAAGCCTGGCACATTTTTCAGCGCGCGCAGAAAATGGGTTCAATAAGTTCAGACAGACTCGCGACTGCCGAGCGCGCGCGCGCGCGCACACACACACACACACACACACACACACACGGACTACAAATATAGGTCCAGTCTACACAAGAACGTGAGCTCAGTTGCACCTTTCTGGTCAGTTTGTCAAATTTGAGTGATGTGAAGCAGCTCCTTCCCCACCTAACCATCGCTCAGTGTGTTCTTGTTTGTTTGTTCGCTATTCTATCCCTTTCCCACCGTCCTACCTTTGTGTTTAATCATTGCTTGACAGTGGAGGCGGAGGTCTGCAAGATCCAGCTGCTTCTGCTGCATCTCCACCTGCAAAATATTCTTGCAGTCCTACTGCAGAATGCATTGTACAGAGCAACTCAGCCATACTGCACACTGCATTGTGTGCCAGTTACAATCATGTTTTACACAGTGTTTTGTAATTAAAAAGCAGTGAACTGGAGATTTGAAAGGGAAGAGAAACAAATTCTACTGTCATTTTTAAGTAATGAGTACCGTCGGGGTATTTTACAAGAAAATAGACACAAATTAGATTATAAGTATTGTTGTATGTAATGTTTTCCCTACCGTTTACTCATTTAGAGGTGTAGTCTAACCTTGTCTTCTCACTTTGTATCAACACATGCTCCAGTTGTGTAAGCTACAGCTTTAACGTGTCCTCTTATTCAGAAGGGCAAACACTGGAGGCATATACTTGACACTTGAAAAGGTTTGTGGAATCATACCTTGGCATAAAGGACAACAAACAAACAACAAAACAAACAGTTTTTTTTTTAAAATCAATGGCACATTGGTATTACATTTCAGAATTGTGTTATGTAGGCCAGGGCATGACTCCACAAACCTTTGCAGGCCTGCAGCTCGTGCCTTTGGGGTTGTCCTGTTTGAAGGAGAGAGAACACCAAAGCTCCACACAGTAATAGCCTGCATCTCAAAGGTATACTCTGTCAGGATATGCTATAATACAGCCTGCACCTCTATAGGAATGTGTAATTGCAATTTAAGAAGTGGAGGATAGGATACTCCATAATACATTCTGTACTGCTATAATAATACGTAAGTACTATGTAAGAAGGAGAGGTTAGGCTACCTTACAGTACAGTTTGTACCCATACAGTAGTAATGTGTAATTACAATTTAAGAAAGAAAGGTTAGATATTAGACTGTACCCATATACACTCCCCTCCAAAAGTATTTTCAACAGTGAGGCCAATCCCTTTATTTTTGCTGTAGACTGAAAACATTTGGGTTTGACATTAAAAGATGAACATGAGACAAAAGATCAACAGCTCAGCTTTTATTTCCAGGTATTTACATCTGGATCTGATACACAGTTCAGAGGATGGCCCCTTCTGACTGAAGCCACCCATTTTTCTTGTGAGCAGAAGTTTTGGAGCAGATAAACATAAAACAGATTAAAGTGAGCAAAACTTAATATTTAGCTGCAAATCCTTTGCACTGCATCAAGCCTGTGACCCACTGACATCACTAAACTTTTGCATTCTTCTTTCATGATGCTTTTCCAGCTTTCACTGCTGCCTCTTTCAGTTGTTTGTTTTTGGGGGTGTTACTCCCTTCAGTCTAAGGTTTAAGTCTGTAGACTGACCTTCCACTTCCTGCCCCCGATATACTCCTGTGTAGTTTTGGCAGTGTGTTTTGGGCCATTATCTTGCTGCATGCTGGAGGACCTCCCAGTCAGTTTGGTTGAATCTTTCTTTACACTGAAAGACAAAATGTGTCTGTAGACTTTGGAGTTCATTGTACCGCTGCCATCATGCATGGCATCATCAGTGGAGATTAAGAAGAAGAAGTTCAAATTCCAGCCTGTTCCTCCTCTTCTTCTTGCTAATTAGTGGTTTGCATCTTCTGGTGAAGCCTCTGTTCTTTTGTTCATGAAGTCTTCTGCAAACAGTAGATTGTCATAGCGTCACTTCTGCCCTCTGGACGTTGTTGCTGATGTCATTAACAGCTGTTTTAGGGTTTTTCTTCACAGCACTTAGAGTGTTTCTGTCATCAGCTGCTGTATTTTCCCTTGGTCTACCTGCTGTTACTTAGCACACCAGTGACGATTTTCTTCGTCAGGATCCAGATACCTAGAAATATACGCTGAGGTGTTGATCTTTTGGCTCATGTTCATCTTTTAATGTCAAACACAAATGTTTTCAGTCTACAGCAAAAACACTTTTGGAGGGAGTGTAGCAGTGCGCAATTATAATGTAACAAGAAAAAGTTAGCAAACACAAAAAGGACAGAAGCAAATATTTGGCTTTATTTTGTGGTGACTCAGCAAAGATAACAAGGTATGGGAAATGATGAAAATAATTATTTGAAGACCATATAGACTCTTTTGGGAGCTTCAGAGTATTGCATTCCAGTATATGCTGCAGATGTGTTTGCATTTAACTTTTAAAATGGTACAAACTGCCACATACAAAATGCACCAGAATACAGAATCTATATTCAAAATTTCTTCTTAAAGGACTTCTAGATCCCTGCTTAATGTGCCCCACACTGTTCAAACGAATCCTAATTGTAATAATAAATAATAGAAGAATAAGCGCTTAAAGTTCTTGCGCTCATTATAGGTGTAAAACAATATATTTGAAGCTGTCATGTTGTTACAGGTCCACCACATCTCCTGCATGTTTATGAAGGCAGCAAGTGAGTCCACAATCAAAATTCACTGCGGTTTCAGCCAGTGTTCAAAGTAATACAGCTTTTACTAATTACACTGATTAAGGCTTGTACTTCAGTACAAAGCCTTAATTAATGTGATAAGTAACACCTGAGTTTACAATCTATTTTATATGAGAATGGCTGCTGTGGAAAAGGTCCACTGTATATAAAATGATAAAGGGAAAAGATCCTTATGCATATGTACCACCCTGTCCTGATGGAAGCAAATAACACTGAGAGTAGAGAGGCTGCTGGATGGCAGCACAGATGACCTGAGCTATCAGTGAAGCCATAAAGTGACACAACAGGCGAGCATCAGGTATATTTTCTACAGTAATTCCACAGCTTTACAGTCTCATATACTTGAATGAGAAGTGCTCCTCAGCCTGTGAAAACAGTTGTATAAATGCTTCCAGTGGCTCAGACAGGCCTTTTGGAAAATCTGAGATCATAAGGGAAGGGTGATTAGGGATCCAGTGCCTTAAAGCTTTAACATTAAATAAAGAAATCCTGTGTGGCTTCAGTTAGAGAGATTCTGTCTTTAATATCCCTCATAAATCACACAACTTTGTGAAATTATTTGCTGAAGTAGCAATAAATGCATCCTTTCATGTGGCACAATTTCTCCTTATTTGAACCTGACTGCTCATGTGAAAGTGACAGAAAAGTGAAGCCCCTCATCAAAACAGACTAGAATGTGAAATACAGTTGAACAGCTAAAAATTAATGTCTGATCACTGAAATGACACCTAGAAAAATCCCTGACAGTCCCCCTTCATGTTACCATAGTAAGTGGATGATTAGAACGCCAGCCTGTAAATTATTACCCAGTTGAATTAATCATTTAAAGATAAAAAAAAAAGTCCCTGATTAGAGTCTTGAACACCCACACAGCCCCAAGTTCCTGATGATTAATACTGTTAATGATTTGCCTTCAGGTTGAGATTTAAACAGCCAATTTTATCCAGTGTGGCGCTGCCACCACTCCTCTGTAATCACAGAACGGAGAATGCAACAGCAGCTTGCTGAGAGGACAGTGAGTCAGGCTAGGTTTATTCACACACAGGCGTGGAAACAGTGATCACATTAGTGACATGTATGTGTCTGTGTGACAGAAAGAGAGCGAATGTCAATCTAACAGTCGAAGCCTGATCTTGAGGAATGAGGTAGTCTAACTAACCCAGCATTTAAACAGGAAGTAGTCTGAAATATGAGATGCAAATACATTAGTCTGGTTATTACATTAAAGCATGTAACATGACAATATCTTCAAGGTGTTTGTTTGTTTGTTTCTTCAGCACACAACTCCACCCAAAGCAAACAAAGCACTGCATAAGAGCTTCGTACAGTAAGCGGAAGCTACAGAAAATAAAGGTATGATTCCTGATATTAAAGCTCAGTGTCCCAGGACTAAAACAAAGGTATGGTTTTAACATTTTGCATAAAGAGGTCATCCCTGCAAGTGGCATAAAAGCACTTCTCTGTACCAGCCAAGAAATGATTAACACTATTAGCTGCCTGTAGTCAAACCGAGAAAAAGCTACAGACCAAGTGTGTTCAGGCCTGCTGCCTCTGGAGGATCTGGGAGGGTTTCAGCTGCAGAGCTTTGGGGTGAGTAGGAGGGGGAGGGGGAGGCTGATCTGTGCAGGGGGGCTGCAGAGACCACAAAAGGACCAAGTATGCAGGCAATGCTGCCACTGAACAGAATCAGACTCAGGACAGAAGGAGTGGGCAAAACGTGCTGGCAGAGCAATAATAAGACAACCATGATTTTTCTTTTTTTTTTTAAATAAATAAATGAGAGTTAACAACAATAAATAGTTCAGTATCTTCTTAAACAGGCAAAAGCATATAGATACACTCGCAGAGTCCTATAACGCTGGGTTAAGTAGCAGGTCACTGCTGTTCATTTGACCACTTGCAACGCCTCTTCAATCAGGCTGACCACATCCTCTTTAGGCCACATCCTGTTTATTTCAAAACCTCTAAGATAGCGCAATAATGTGCTGCAGCATGCACTAACTCTTCTGTCGTGGCAGAGAGGAGAGGAGAGGAGGCACAGCCGACTGTAAGGCATGCACCGGTGCTGGGACCTTCACCTGCTGACAAAAACCAGAGAGAGAAGAAAAAAAAAGGTAGCTGTGAAACCAAACCACGATGACTAATGGGAAGATTAATTCAGTAGTTTTTCTGAGAAATATAAACAGAAGCTCTTAAAGCAGGCACAGAGCACAGTGAAGCAGCAGTCCTGCAAATATGGAGAAAAAAAATCAGAGTCTTCTGCAGATTATTAGCATATAGGTTAAAAGGCTATAAAGGCCTATGTAAGTGAGAGCAGAGGTCCCATTTATTTAATGTAAATAAACTGTTAACCTAGCCTGCAGTAAGTGTAAACATGATCCACATAACCCACAATAAGACAACAGTTATGTTTGTGAGGAGTTGATTCATGAGCTGCAGAGGTGCCGGTGGGTGAACAGTCCAGCTGTTTCCCCTGACCGTGGCTATGCTAAGCTAACCTGCTGCTGGCTGAGTGCTCATCTGTACCATAAAAATGTAAGAATCATTTCATTAACCAAAATGCTTTCACTATATCCTATGCCAGGGTCAAATAATAACTCTTTCATCCTCGTGAAAGTCTTACATAAATGATGCCCTTTTCCCTCATAAATCTCACATTTTCAATTTTGAAAAAACACAGGTCAAGTCTTTATCCAGACTTTTTAAATCAGATTTCAGATTATTATGTCCTCTCCTTCGAGTTTCCTTTGAAACATGTATACAGCTTTAAACTGCACCGCTCACTGCTCATGTATGCAGGCCTAAGCTGGTATCTGGTGGCAGTTGTTCAGGCGTTAATATTACAGTGTAATTTAATGCTTCAGGCGAGGACAGTGTGGGCTTCAAACACACCTCAAAAGACTGTGTGCTGCTGTAGTGCGACTAAGAAACTAAGAACCCCTCCTGCAGTTTTTTTTAAATCCACAGTAGCCATCTTTGAAAACCTTTTTTATTCCTGTCCCGTTCATTGGGGATTGTTGACAGCATGAAGAAAGACTTTTACCTATTTGCCTGAAAGCTCCTTCTTCATGCAGGACTTGAAGGAGACAAACTTTTCCTCCACTCGGATGCCCTGTGAATATGTTCCAAGAAAAAAAAAGAGAGTCGATTTGATTTGATGAAAAGTCACTAGATGGCACTATAGCGTCATATAAGCCTCAAATCACCAGCTCAACAATGAGTTGTGCTTCATTGCAGCAGTAGTGTAATTTAAACACATGATGATGTGGAGGTATTTAAGTATACCACAACCTGAAGAAAAATTACACATAATTAGTCCTTACTTGAAGTCATAATTAAAAAGCTAACATGGCGTTTTTGCTGCTAAAAGCGTATTAAGTTGGGCAAATTCTGTAAAAGTACTGTTTTGAATGTAAACATGTATATCTGAGCTCATCATTAACCTATATTTGACTCTCGTCCACGTAACCCCCTTTTGAGTCCATCTAAACTAACAGATTGCTTATCAAAAAAAAAAGAAGCAGCTGACAGACACACTCATAATAACTTTTACAGCAATATGATATCATGATAGCTTTTACAGCAAGACAGCGGCTGTAAAAGCTATCACCACTGCGCTGCTTCCGCCCTGGTCATTGCTTTGAGGAGATGCTCTATGAGGCTGACGAGGAAGGAGGAACATGTTTTTCTGTCACGCTCAGTGTCAAAAAACTGATGAATAGTAAATAGAAGCCCTCAGCTGTCTCACCCTAGCACCGCGGTGCAGCCGGTCCTTCATGACACCAATGAACTCCTTGTGGCTGAGTTTATTGTCGTGGTCCTCATCAAAGATCCTGAAGACAGTGGTGACCAAGTGGGGGGTCAGCTTGATGCCAGTGGCCACATAGACCGCCCGGGTAAATTCATCTGAGGGCAACAGGTTATCATGTATTTCTTACCAATATCAACAGCAATATTTTTGATTTATATGAAATTTGCATACAGGACAAAATTACCCTGGTAAAGTGGGTAGGTACAGCAAGCAAATAAGGCGAGCAATATCATTCCTGATTGAATTATGGGTTCTTTTAGTGTACAATAATGAGCCTCAACATTAAAACCAATGACAGGTGAAGCAAAAAAAAAAAAATCATTGCTCATCTCAGCTAGTAAGCTTCGGATGATGGCGTTCATGTGGATCTTACTTTTATTCCCACCATCCACCTAAACATTGCCCCACTAAAGCATCCCCTAATGGTGCAACATGCAATTTTATATCACACTGTACAGCAAAGACATAAACCTTTTTCATCAAATTTATACTGTATTGCCAAAAGTATTCGTTCATCTGCCTTCACACACAGATGAACTTGACTGACATCCCATTCTTAACCCATAGGGTTTAATATGATCTCGGCCCACCCTTTGCAGCTACAATAGCCTCAACTCTTCTGGGAAGGCTTTCCATAAGGTTTAGGAGTGTTTATGGAATCTTTTGACCATTCTCCCAGAAGCATATTTGTGAGGTCAGACACTGATGTTGGATGAGAAGGCCTGGCTCACAGTCTCCGCTCTAATTCATCCCAAAGGTGTTCTGTTGGGCTGAGTTCAGGACTCTGTGCAGGCCAGTCAAGTTCTTCTACACCAATCTCACTCATCCATGTCTTTATGGACCTGCTTTGTGCACTGGTGTGCAGTCATGTTGGAACAGAAAGGGGCCATCCCCAAGCTGTTTTCACATAGGTGAGAGCATGAAATTGTCCAAAATGTCTTGGTATGTTGAAACATGAAGAGTTCCTTTCACTGGAACTAAGTGGCTGAGCCCAATTCCTGAAAAACAACCCCACACCATAATCCCCCCTCCACCAAACTTTACACTTGGCAAAATGCAGTCAGACAGGTACTGTTCTCCTGGCAACCATCAAACCCAGACTCATCCATTGGTTTGCCAGACAGAGAAGTGTGATTCTTCACTCCAGAGAACATGTCTCCACTGCTCTAGAGTCCAGTGGCGGCGTGCTTTACACCACTGCATCTAATGCTTTGCATTGCATTTGGTGATGTAAGGTTTAGATGCAGCTGCTCGGCCATGGAAACCCATACCATGAAGCTCTCTACACACTGCTCTTGAACTAATCTGAAGGCCACATGAAGTTTGGAGGTCTGTAGCGACTGACTCTGCAGAAAGTTGCTGACCTCTGTGCACTATGTGCACTACTGACCCCGCTCTGTGATTTTACGTGGCCTACCACTTCCTGGCTGAGTTTCTGTTGTTCCCAATCACTTTCACTTTGTTATAATACCACAGCTGACTGTGGAATATTTAGTATTGAGGAAGTTTCAGGACTGGACTTCTTGCAAGGTAGCATCCTATCACAGTACCACGCCAGAATTCACTGAGCTCCTGAGAGCGACCCATTCTTTTACAAATGTTTGTAGAAGCAGTCTGCTTACCTAGGCTCCTGGTTTTATACACCTGTGACCATGGAAGAGATTGGAACACCTGAATTCAATGATTTGGATGGCTGAGTGAATACTTTTGGCAATATAGGGTGTTTAGACACTCCTAGAGTCCAAACAATCCTTTTGATGTGAAACTAGACAATGAATTACATATACCCTGTAATCATATCTTAGAAAAAAATAGTGTGCTTAAATATTGCCTGGACACTTTTTTTGCATTTGGCCTCGACCCCATCCTCTTGAATATAATGGGAACAGCAGCTGCGAGCCAGGGGTTATCGCCCACCATCTCTGACCAACCTCACTAAATACTCTTCCAGCTGTATGGGAGCAACTCCCTGCAGGCAGGTATCCTCCTGCAGAGGAGGCTGCTTTAGCAATTTTAAGCTGTTAAGACACTCACGTGTAGATTCAGTATTCAGGGGTGGACATAGTTTTCTGACTCCACATTGTGACACATTACCTTGACCAACTGAACGGTTGGCAAAGTTGTACATTTGCATTGCGATGGTAAAATCCTCCAGGTTGTTAAGGAATTGGAAGAAGGACCGAAACTCCTCAAAGGTGATTCCCTGCACAGGAAAAATGACAATAAAATGCAAAGCTTTTATTCATGGATATGATATCTCAGAGACACATAAAGCAAACAAGATGCATGTGCTAACACTCCAGCATTGTGTGCTAAAATTCACACAATGCATAATCTGCTTCCTTTCATCTCGTGGGGAATCCTTTAGTGTGTGTGGGACCTTGGAGTCATCAGACAGATAACACACTCAAACAGACAAAGTATACATTGCTGGATTTTCCCTGCGCAGTATGGACACGCTGAGCTGTCAGCAGCGCGCTGGGGGGGGGGTCGTTGCTTTTGGGAAGAGGTCAGGCTGTTTGCAGACTTTTCTAAAGCAGATTAACCTGATACTTGAATAAACAAAAACAAAAGTGATGAATCCCCAAACATCTCAGGCTTGGCTGATGACTATAACACTCAGCCTATTGATGTCTACTCAACCATCCTGCGGCTACCAGCTTCTTCTCTCGCCGGGGGCCCAGCCAAAGAGACAACACACACAGCCGAACAAATGGAGTAATGACTAATCTGTGACGCTTTGCTGTTTTAACAATGTGAGAGCCATAAAATATCTCTTAGCGTAATGACGAGACCCACTTGATTATCAATAGAGATCTCGCAACAGGCTACTCCAGTTGGCTGAGGAGCTGCTGGCACCTTCTTGTGCGGGTCAGCGTGCCAAGAGGAAAAACAAATTAGAGCTAAAATGAGGTTATTTCACTCAACAGCAAATTCACAAAGTGGTATTAAAAGGAAGAAATGGGTAAAATGCTTCCGTGATCACATAAACCAATATCCTCACAGACTGGTTCAGGCTTAAAGCCACACATGACTACGTAAGGAGTTTGTGTTTATAGAAGAATCGTTTTTCTACAGAATGCCTGGTGAACAAAGCTGAATAGCTTTGGAAATCCCCTCAGACTGCAGGACTGATGCATTGTTATGATGTTTTTTTAGTTGTTTTTATTGGGGTTTAAAATTTGGTGTATGTGCTTCTTCAATTTCAGTTTGGCAGTTAAACAAGGGGGCTGATACAGCTGTCATATATGCTAAATATGCAGACACTTAGCTTTGCTCAACTCCAAAACTACTAAACTGCTTTAAAAAAAAAAGTTCTAAACAATTAGAAAACACACTGATTAACCTTAAATTGATTTGTGTGCAAATAACAAAATGCAAAAACATTAATTTGTGGCTTTACAAGGGGTTAGACTGTATGATGTACTAGTTCATCACTTACAAGCAACACATAGTTCCCATTTAGGATAAAAGCATGTCATTTAGTAGACTGTAGGGGTGATGTCATTCACATATTTTAAGTAGGAATAGAGTGTACCTGTTTAGTACAGACAGGCATCAATCCTCTTCTCTGACACTTGCAAAGGAAAATATTTTCAGCAGCTAATTACAGAAAGCAGTCAAATGCGCCAACTCTGAGCTGCAGCTTCAGATGCTGAAAAACGAAGCCAGTGGTGCCAAAAACTGCAGTTCCCTAGTTGGCCACTTGAGGCTGGCTGCCGAAGGGAGTCAACTCACCTGATAAAATGTGCAATATTACAGCAGAAAAAATACAACCTGGTATAAAAGTCATTTGGTCAGTTTAGCTAATTTACCCCGTCATAACAGGTGCACAGAGGATAAAAGCTCTAATGCGCATCTCTTCAAACAGAATAAAGTGTAAAGGTTAAGCATAATGAGGGGCATGGACACATGTTTATGCAGACACAGATGTCACAGAGTTTTTGTCCATCTTTTATATACAGTCTGTGACTATAATACAGATGTGCACTCCTTTCAGTGTTCAGTGTTATTGAGGTACTTTGTGAGGCTCTAGTTTTATGTACACATTTATCTAGTTTTATTTTGTCCAGCCCTTGTACTTTGAAATTTGGGACCTGACAGAGGTAATGTTGATGACAACAGGAAACTGAAGGTAAAAAGCCTACCTTTTCATCTGGTATGCTGTGCACGCAAGTTCTCCAAATAGCCGCGACATCCTCAACGTTGGTGTAGCGAAGGAGGATCTGAGCAAAGTCTTCCTCACTGATGGTGGGCATGCCTTTGGAGTAGGAGAGGAATTCTATCTCAAGGACCTCTGTCTGCAGGTTGTCCATGAACCTGAAGGAGCAAGATAGACAGCAGCTGCTGACAGGAAACGCCATCACCAGAAGCTCGGTACAAAGGAGTACTTAACACAGTCAATAACGAAACCACTAACCGTTGGTAGGTTAGTGCGGTAGACGGTATGAAAATGATTTACGGCCACGTAATAGTGTCAGATAATGATTTTTCTTCATGGACATTCTCATTAATCAAAAAGCAGGCAAAAGGTTTCTTAACTCACCTGTAAAAATCTTCAAATTTCAACTCAGCGTTTCCCTAAAGAAATGCACCAACAGCGTTGCTCTCCTGTTTTTTCAACCACATCCTATAAAAGGGAACAAAAAAGCTCACTGCATTGTGATGTAGATTTAACTACTCACTGCAGACTGTAAAAGTACACACAGTGCAACAACCAACCACTGATTACTGCAACCATTTAACAAAACACTGTCTAAGTTTGAACAAAACCGCACATCCAGCTGTCAGGATCAGCTGCTGTGAATGTTATTTCATAGCCACCTCCAGATTCAACGACTGAGTAACAACTCAGAGTTAATGAATCGTTTTTTTTTTTACTGTCAGTGAAACTGAACGGTGGGCTGGCATCTCTCATTTCTGCACGATACAAGCACGTGCCATGCAGCAGAACCATCAGACATGCTACACTCCTTTCTGTTGATGCTGCATCTCAAAAATTCACACCTGCTGATCAGACAGACGCATAAATCAAGAACACATTCTGCTGTGTTCGCTAACAAACCATCGGCAGGCTCTAGTAGAGGTGTAAAGAAACTGAGATGATGCATAGTGTCGTTCTTATGAATATCTAACGAAGAAGCAGCTTAAAAAAGTGCCTGGCTACCTCAGTGAGATCAGAAAACAGAACTTGACTTGTGCCACGTCTGAGAACATCCCACATGCCTCGGGCAGCCACATGCTGACCGTCTTTTTTTAGAACCTGTGGTAGCAGTTGAAGCACAGCTGTTAGAAGATAAAACACATCTGGTTCGTGTCACCAAGAGTAGGGGAAGGAAGATGGATAAACAAGCTTTGACAGGACACAGCGTTGCAGGCGGGAGAACCGAACAGAAACAGAATGAGATTGGGGGGGTTGGGCAGAAGTACAAAAAGACAGAAAGACAGACAGGTGAGCTGCGTGCCCACAGAGACACAGGGACAGACACATGCAGAAACAGCGTGGGGCTGACACCTGTGTATTCGAGAAGCTGATCGGCCCTGACATGAGCCTGCGCTGCAGCGATGCATGCAGCCTCTTGGCAGCAATACGTAACTGAACGAAGGTGCTACACAC